>CM042873.1:9908002-9910309 GCA_023658055.1 Thaleichthys pacificus
CTTCTTTCTTTCCTCTCCCTTTCTCCTCCCTCTCTCTTCCTTTCCTTTTTTTTTCTTTGTCTCTTTTCTCTTTTTTCTCCTTCCTTTTTTCTTTCTTACTCTTATTCTCTTTCTTCCCTTTCTTCCACCTTCCTCTTCCTTCTTTCTTTCCTGTCGGCCCTACTCCCCTCACTCTTCCTTCCCCCCTGTCCCCCTTCTCTCCCTCCTTCCCCTGTTTCCCAGCCCTCTTTCCCTCTCCCCTCTCTCCCTCCCCCATCTCCTTTTCGCCTCTCCCCTACCCTCCTTCTATCTTTTTTTCCTCTTCTCCCTTCCTTCTTCATTTCTTGCTGCCCTCCTTTCCTTCCTTCCCCCTCTTTTCTTCCTCTTGCCTTGCTATTCCACTCCTTTTTTCTTTCTCTCCCTCTCCTGTTTTAGTTCTTCTGTGTCCACTATAAGAACATGAATTAAAACATGGGGAGAAATGAATATAAACGAAGGGACCTTTCATTTGACCAAAAGGTGTCATCGTCGACTTAATGCCGACAAAAACGGTCCACAACAAATCACTTGACTACATCACACGAACAACCACACGCACAGACATCAGGGTGAAGAAAACGATGGAAAGAGGAGACAGGGGATGACGGTAGGGTGTAAAAGAGGATTGCATGACGTCGGACAGGGAGGGAGGAAGTGAGGAGGGATGATTGGAGGGAGTGATGAGGGAGTGATGGAGGGAAGGGAGGGAAGTGATTGAGCGAGGAGGAAAGCAGAGAGAGAGTATAGAGATAGAGAGAGAGAGGAGAGAGAGAGGAGAGAGATAGGGCAAAACACATGCAAAGACACAGAGTCGGGCAGAGTGCCATTGGACTCGAGGGGTTAGTAATCAGTTGTGTGGGTAGAGCGATAGGCCTACTGCATACTGTTCTGCGCGTGTGTGTTTGTGTGTCCTGACGGTGTGTGTGTGGTTGCGTGCACTCGCGTGTGTGTGAAAGAGAGAGGGCTGAACAGAGCGCTGGGATACGACTAGCCCACTTGTTGCACGGACAACCTCTTTAGACACTCCTTCCTCCGTCTAGCCTCCCAGCTCTCAGTAATCTGGGCCCCCAATCATCTCACCTTCGTCTCTCCACCCACTATTTTCTATTAGCCCCCCCCCATCCCCGGAGCTTTGGTGAAAGGCAGCCTCTTGACAGGGGTGCCCTAGTGTTACAGCCAAAGGACCTTCCCTCTCCCCCTCATCCCCTCTCTCTTTCTACTCCCCTCATCTCTCTCTCGCCTCTCCTTCGTCTCTCCCACGCTCCTATTTCTTCCTCTCTCTCCCTCTCCTCTCCTCTCTCTCTCTCATCCCTCTTCCCCTCTCTCTCCTCTTCTCCCGCTCTCCCTCTCCCCCGCTCGCCCCACTCTCTACATCCTCTCAACTTCCCTCTCTCTCCCCTCTACTCCCTCTCTCATCATCCCTCCTCCTCTCCTCTCATCCCCCTCTCATCACTCTCTCCTCTCTTCCTCCCTCTCCATCCCTCCTCACCCCTCTCTCTCCCTCAATCGACCCTCTCTCCCTCTTCTCATACCTCTCACCTCTACCCGTAGGATAAATAAACTTTCTTATTTCCTTATTTGCCGCTCGCTGAAGCTTTTTTATTTTTTGCTTTTTATCTTTTTTAATTTTTTTTTTTGTTTTTATGTTTTCCACGAACGGTGGAAGAGAAAGAGTCGACGCAGAGACGTCACCCAAGCTCCCACTAGAGAAGGGCGAGGGGAAAAGGAGGGGGTGAGGGAAGGGAACGGCGTAATTTTTTCCTTTTAAGCCGCCACCCCCCCCGATGCCAGTATAATGTTTTTATTCTGCTTCTTTTTTGTTTAGTTTAGTTTTTTCTATTTAGCTTATTTTTGGTTCTTTTCTTTTTCATTTTACTTTTAAGATTTTAGTGTCTTAGTTTTATAGTATCTTTCGAGCATCTTATCTCTGCTAGAGAGTTTCGTGAAGTACCTAATCGAAGGAGGAAAAAGGAGGGTAAAAAATAACAGAAGGAAGGAGAAAAAGAAAGAATGCTTCATCTTCTAATCGAAAATCTCAATTTTATTCTATTTTAATTCTAGTTATTTAGTCTATAATACATTGTGTAGATGCTGGAATTGACAGTAGATAGACGCAGATACGTGTCTAACTAAGTAATGACATTCTATACTGTGATAAGGCTCAAGAAAAGGGAGGGCTTGGAGAGACAGCAGAGGGTTGAAAATGACTGAAACAATTTTTAGGTGAACTCTGTATTTGCATATGGATGTAACCATCATGCATGAGTGGTGGTGGATGGTGGGATGGGT
>CM042873.1:10625409-10841497 GCA_023658055.1 Thaleichthys pacificus
CTCTCTGTCCCGGAGAACCCGTATCTTCTCCCTCACAAAGTACCGAGGGATGGGCACCTCCAGGTCCTCCTGAGACACACATCACACCTTCACGTCAGGCTCATGTGGTGAGAACGTTCCTCAACGGTGTGCTTAGAGTCAAGAGATGCACTTGTATTTGAAATAACATTCACAACCTAAGCCTTCGACAAGCCCTCCTACTGCTACCGAGGAACAACTCGTTCCGATCTTCTCCCCAGACCGTTCCACCTCCAGGTCCCACTCACAGGTGTCAGTTTGAGGTCCTCCAGCACATCGTCAAAGTAGTGAAACTCCGAGAACTCCAGCTCCACCATCTCGCTCTTCAGCTCCAGCAGACGCCCCATCACGCCGTCCAGCACCTGCCTGACCACGCGACGCTTCTGGGGGTGAACCACCTGGTCGTACACCGCCTCCAGGCTGCGGAAGATCTGGAGGTACTTCAGGTAGAACGTGGCCAGACCCTGGAAGATCTGCAGGCGGTCTTTCTGAGGCCGGGGCGCCGTGGAGGGGAACTCGTCCACTAGGAGGTCCTCCAGAGCTACATGGGCTGTAGCCCACATCCTGGCATAGGAGCTGGGCAGAGGAGTGTTCAGATGGTGAAAACACTGACAGGCTTTCTAAGACCCACTAGCTTCTGAGAGTCGAGGCTCTTCCACAGTCTCTCTCAGACCATATCCCTGTTAGGCTGAAATAAACAGCCATAGCACCGCTAACACTTGCAAAGGGAAAGGACAAGCAGGTCATCCAGATGTATTAGGCGTGGGAATACCTTTGTTACATCGGGAAAAACTATTGCTTTAGTTTGTGTATTGGCAAAAATAAATGCAAAATGTCCCTCAATAAACACATTCCCAATCAAGCTCTCTGCTCTGGATAAGTTGCTGCCTCAGTAAATCACAAAAGACATGATTCACAATGGTGACATCACGCTTCTTTCATATTCGGATGAGTTCTATACTGCTACCCTAAAGGCAATCTCCGTTGCCTGCAGTAATGCTTGTTCAAGGGCTAGCTGTATCAAAGGAGCAGAGAGTGGGTGGGAAGGAAGGAGGAGCAGTGTGGAGGCTGAGGGACCATTTCTTAGGGGACCTCAACAATAAAATGGGAGGGTGTGGGGGACTCAACTAGATACCCAGCTAGTGCCCAGCAACAAAGCCCTGAGTCAAAGAATTTGAAAGCGCACCATAGAAACTCAGTCAACAAATCACAAAGGTTCCACCTATCAGGAAATGAAGGCTTATTATGTTTGTCGTCTGGGAATCATATTTCTCTGAAGGGTGCTTGCAAGCGAAGCTGTGTCATCGCATGAATATACCAGCCTTGATATTTACTGGTATTTACAGTCCAAAGAACTGCTTTTTCAAGCACCAAGTGGATGCAAAAATGCCTGTCTGTTGTTATGGGAACAGCAACACAGTGCACTTTCTCCCTGTTTCACAACCTGCAGTTCTCGCTTATTAAGTTTGAAAGCTGCTGACAATACAGAATTAATATCACTCTGTGCCTCCGTGGACAGCTATTTTGAAGAAATTGTGTCTTGTGACCAACATCTTGATTTTTCTTTCAGTAGAGGAAAGCATTGAACAGATCAAAGTATACAAAGTAGCAGAGAGAAATTATTTAGATGTATCAAACCTGTGAGACATGTTCTTCGGTTATATACCACCTGTTTCCGATAGATGAATCAAGATGAGTCTCTAGATTTGTAGTCTGTCAGTCTTCACAATGAACATAATTAAATTAGGAACTTGTGTGCAACAAATCTGTTACTACAAAAACAGATGATTGTTTCATCACTGACTTCCCAATACGCGCTGCAAAAACATTGTAGAGAACAAGATTAGACCCGTTTAGACCAGGTATGTGACAATTGTATTTCATTTGATGCATATGCCTATCTGAGATTCAGCTGTCCTAAATATTGTAAAAGCATTTAACGGTTAGCTATCCTGTCCTAATGATGTCCATGCAATCAAATTCTTCTGATTCCGCGAGTCTGACATGTTGTAACCTTCCCATTTTCCATGTAAAGACATGTAAACAAAAACTGCCTCCAATCGATTAAAGTATGTTGCTTTTCTGTGAGCACTCGAGCGTCTAGCAACGGAACGACACGCCTGCGCAATGCACCCACACCGGACAGTTAGATCGCAAAAACGCGAATGTAATAGCCTATAAAGTGCCTTGTCGTTAACTATACACCTCCATGGTCACGCTTTTGGACTATCCCAATTCCCTCAGTGTGCAAATCATTGCGTTAGTCGGCCTATCCATGGGCAAACGGGTAAGCATGATTTCTAATGGAGATCCGTGCGAATTGAATTGACTAAAGGGGTGCATGTTACCAGCACTCAATTTCAGTGACACCAGTATAATGTAAATTCAATTTGCAATGAAGGTATCAATAGTTTCAAAAGGGCGTCTTTCCTCCGGTGGGCTATGAACACAATGGTGCATTATGAGTGCTATATGATCCGTCATGGTTGCCTGACAAGCTATTCTTCATTAACGAATTTCAGAACGATGAAAGACGAGCAGTTACACCGCAGCACCACCTTTCCTGTTTCAGTCACCCCTCATCAACTTTTGACGAATTGGACGGACGAGCTGCATAGACAAAAGCGTTGAATGACTCAGCATGATTTGTCAAATTCAACATAGGACATTTTATATAGCTTAGAAATATAGTTCGTAATTGATTTAAGTTGGCCTAGCGTGAACAAAAAATGTAAAGAGTCTAAAACAATCAATGGATAAAGCTGCCATACTTCAGACAGTTGTCGGATGCAATAAATAAAAAAATCGACTGCAGTTAATATCTCAGCTAAGTAGCCTAGGCTGACAGTGGAAATCCTATGTTTGGCACATCCGCCAAAACCATTGTTTGAAAACGCCTAAACTTCAATGAATCAAATTTCCATTCCAAGATGTAGAAGTAGGCGTTGCTCTCAGCGCTGATTTAACAAGTGCAGCAGGACAAAGCAAGCCAGTCTCTCGACAGCGCAGGACCGACGGAGAGTTCCTCCGCAACTTGGATAGGACACTTCTCGCATTCGCAACACCAGCTAAAATCATCTGCAGAACATTTACAGAAACGTTTTGTGATACGTGTGGATCATAGAAACTACAAGAAATAGCAAGGCATACTTGTAAGTATCCTATCATTTAAATGTAATTTCTGAACTTTGGCGCAGCTGATTTGTTAAAGCCTAGAAAACTGTATTGAAATACTTGTTGGAATTTGCTGTGGTATTTATGGGTCTTTTCGCTAAATATTAGTGTCATCTGTGTAAAGAATATCAAATCATTATTGTGCCATAGGCTAACTAGGTTTATGCCCTGAAGACGCTTAGTTGTCAGGCGGGCCATATTGCAGGTTCCTGAGTTTCGCTGTAGGTGGTACGGATTAACGGTGGGCTTCAGTTCCACGGGTTTGTTTGCATTCAATGAGATCCTAGATTACACTGTATGTAACTGATAAGGCCAATGATAGCAAGGCGCATCTAATTACTTTTAAAGCATACCCATAATTATGCTTTGTCTTTCGATATCAAACCAGCTAGGCGTCATGTTTTTTCGTGGGTTATTAACACAAACGAAAACTGGTTTAAAACCAGTCAAAAAATTTGACTGTAGAGCTGAGGAGCTGGTATTGGAATGATGGTTTAGTCATATGGAAAATGTTTACATTGTTTTATAATCTTTTGGCATGTATCTATGGTATGTATCTATTTGTGTTTAGTTATTATTTAAAGGGCACACCTAAACCATCAATGTAATAAAAAGAGGGGTGGAACCTTTCTGATTTGTGTCAAGTAATCTATTCCATCACAGTTTTCAGGAACATAGAAACAGGAATTGGGACACACAAATAGAGATGTATGGGGGAGGGGGGGGGACACACAGTGTGTTGGGTTTGGCCATATTTGCAATGTTTCTAATGCCCATTAAGCATTTGAAATATCAATATATCAATATCAATATAATGAATTGAGAGAGAGAGAGATAGGTAGAGAGAAACTGAAGGAGAAAGATGATATGATCCGTGGAAGAAAGCAATGCAAAGTAGCTGAGTTTCAGTCACGGGGGGGGAGAAAGGGGAGGGAGAGGACACTCAAAAGATAAGTTCAGATTTATTTTTGGAACAAAGTGAGAGATATGGAAACTATTCCAAGAAAAAGGTGAAACAGTACAATAAAAAAAATAAAAAAGAAGAGGCGCAAACACAAAGCACAAGCTTGTGACAGCGTACAGAGCAAATAAGCAAGCAAGCAAGAGAGCTACAGGCAGAGGGATGGGGGGGGCATGTTGGCCGTGTTCTGTGGTGACTGTGGTGGGAGCCGATGTGACAGCACAGGGTGCTCTTTGTGCCCCAGACGGCGTTGGCTGCCCAGACTGTGGGGATCAGGTGAAGGGGGCTGCTCTCTGCGAGGCAGAGTAAACACAACCAGTGTACAAGGCACCGGGAGATCCTAATAGGCCACCGCTGTTTACGGTGCCTGGAGATGCGGCTCCACATTTGACGTCATCCGACTGCCCCCACTGGGGGCAGTAAAGAAAAGACAGCTTTTGTTTTTATGAAATGTCCCGTCCCCCCATTTCAGGCTGGTTTAGTCTTTTTTTTTTTCATCTGTCACTGATTTAAGGTTGTCCACTACAGCTGTGTCTACTCATGTTACTCACAATCCTTTTAAAGCTATCTTTCTAACTTTGTTAGGAGAACAAACATATGGCTAATGTTAAGTGCAAATACATGGTTCAGTTCTTTGACGGTTGCATTTAGCTAATTGGGCAACATTTGTTTAGTATCGTGTATTACTGTGTTTTACACAGTATAGTGTAACAATGTCCTTTCAAAAGACACCTCAAAAGGAAATGTAAGCTTTTTTTAATAGTAAACTACTTCTACGTGTCGGAAGTAATATTGTCTCACTCTGGCAATCTGCCCAATCTCATCCTGTCAGTTTAACTGCAAGGGGGCTAAATGCGGTGATGGCTATTAAAGAGACTGACCTTTCACATCTCATTACTACTGGACACACACCACCTCTGATGAAGACAGTCATCTCGTGCAGAGTTTGGCCATTTTGCCTTAAGGAAGAGCCTGTCCTTTTAGCACGCATCACAACAGACTCTTTCAGTGCACCCTGCTGCAGGATGTGTGAGTGAGGTACTAGAAACACAAGTCGTTTTCTGCTCTGGAATACAAGGGACTCATCAATGACAATGAGATGGATTCACATTTACGATTTAGACAGGTTTAGTTCAGTATTTAGGAGGATCCAAATAGAAATATCACTCATTTTTTATTTAGACATCTGATGTTTTAGCATGCGTATTGAACAGCAGCTGTACGAGCAAAGAGGGCAGTGTGGTAGTCAACTTAATTCCTTTCTGATTACTCTCAGATGTAAGAATGAATCTTCTTATGTTCCTAGTTGAATTCTTTGGCAGCGAAAGCCTCAGTTCTGTTTGTTATTGATGTCCTGGGAGGACCTCAGGAGCCATGGGAAATGTCTCTGTTTGGTAAACGAGCGAGAGAGCATTCCTCAAAGCAACACGCTGTCTAACCCCCTGACATCACACCATGCAGCATCTGACATGTTGGAAATGACGCCTGTAGTCTCTTCAAATAAACACCGATTGGTTAACACACTCCTTTTCATCTCCCAAGATCTCTTCCCAGGCTTCCTGTGTTTGTGCGCCTTTGAACGCAGCGCTAACCGGCGAACCTTTTCTGTTGTTGCTTTTGTATGTTTCAGCTCGGCGCAACCGACCGCCCCCTTTTCCGAAAGCAACCATGAGCGTGAACGCCAACGACCTGAGCGAGCTGATGGAGCTGTGGGAGGAGCTCAACTTCACGGGCGAGCACGACGACAACCTGTCCCACGTGGAGGCGCTGATGTGTCCCGCCGTGTTCAGTCACGACGCCGTCTTCTACACCCTCTCCGTCCTCTACATCTTCATCTTCCTGGTGGGCCTGGCCGCCAACTCCCTGGTGGTCTGGGTGAACGTCCGCTCGGAGAGGAACCGCTACGAAACCCACCTGTACATCCTGAACCTGGCGGTGGCCGACCTGTGCGTGGTGGCCACTCTGCCCGTGTGGGTCAGCTCCCTGCTCCAGAAAGGCCACTGGCCGTTCGGCGAGGCCGTCTGCAAGATCACCCACCTGGTGTTCAGCGTCAACCTCTTCAGTAGCATCTTCTTCCTCACCTGCATGAGCATGGACCGCTACTTGTCCGTGGTGCTCTTTGGAGAATCCTCCAACAGCCGTTTGAGGAGGGTGGTCCGCCAGCTCATCTGCATCCTGGTGTGGGTCCTGGCGCTGGTCGCGTCCCTCCCGGATACCTACTTCCTCCAGGCGGTCAAGTCGACCCATTCCGACAGCATCATGTGCCGGCCCGTGTACCCGGTCGACAGCTCCCGCGAGTGGATGGTCGGCATCCAGATGAGCTTCTTCGTCCTGGGCTTCGCCATCCCCTTCCCCATCATCGCCATCTTCTACCTCCTCCTGGCCACGTCGATTCCGTCCGGCTCGGACAACGAGCGGCGGGTCAGCCGGAAGATCATCCTCACCTACATCGTGGTGTTCCTCGTCTGCTGGCTGCCCTACCACGGGGTCCTCCTCGTGGACTCCCTGTCGCTGCTCAACGTCCTGCCCTTCAGCTGCCGCCTGGAGAACTTCCTGTTTGTGGCGCTGCACTTCACGCAGTGCTTCTCTCTCCTCCACTGCTGCGTCAACCCGGTCATCTACAACTTCATCAACAGGAACTACCGCTACGACCTCATGAAGGCCTTCATCTTCAAGTACTCCACCAAGACGGGCCTGGCCAAGCTCATCGACACCTCGCGGGTCTCTGAGACCGAGTACTCGGCTGTGGCCGTGGAGAACCACTCCCAGTTGTGAGGGGTGGTGTCACGATATGGCTTACTCCCGGAAGAGACTCTACCAAAGCCCCACCAAGCTTGAAAACGCCACTTCTACCGTGCGTACTTTGCATGGAAAGAGAATCAGTTCATGAGGCACTGTAAAACACAATGACCAAACCAATATCTGTAGGTCTGCATTTCTCTTTGTTATTTTATACTGGTATTCCCCTTATCTGAGTCCTGTCAGATGTAGTAACAAGCCCGTTCATTTGTACTTTATTTTTCAAAGCACTTCAACTGAACTAGAGACTGGGTGTCACCTAATCTGATGGGTTTATGACAACATAAACACTCTCACACACACACACACACACACACACACACACATATACACACATATACACACTTCCCCCAGACAGAGCCAGAGGGAAAGACTAGAAGCTCTCTAAGTCTGTGTTTATCTGAGTTTGCTGTTGTCAGTTGCTCAGATTCCATCACACTTGAGCTAATAGGACAGACAGAAGAGCCAGACATTCTCCCAGGTTTTACAGGTCTAGAATAGGATTTACACTCGATTCTAACCTGAGGGAAGCTGACAAAGTATTTGACTCTGTGAGGAAGGTTTTAGCAGATTGACCTGCTCTGTGTTTACAGGGAAGTGTGGAATGTCAAAGGGAACAGTGAATGAAGGAGAAAAGACTGGAGAGATTACTAGCAGGGATATACGGCCTCATTTTGTTCAGTTGTACAGAAAGTAAATACTGTGTGTATTTTATGTTTATTAGCTGTACTGCTTATGTACGCTTTTGTAAAGGAGGGTTCAGTTTTGACGGTCTGGCTTCTGCCGGATTCAGACACAACAAACAAGTTTGGATAAAACCGTTTTGAGCAGTTTCAGAGAGTTTTGTTGTGTTGCTTCTGTTTGGAGATTGCTAAGTTCTGAAACTGGAATTGTCATAATTCACCCTTTCACATTTGACCCCCCACAGTATGGACATTCTAAAAGTGGTTCTTGAATGTTCCATCTGAATCTTCCTTTATAGGTTAAGGCTATCCCATGTTGCATTGTACTGTATAATGAAGGTTCATAGTTCACATTCAAATTCAATTGGAAACAGAAATTGTATATATTTTGTAAATATCATATTTATATCTCTTTAACTGTACTGTATGTGCATTTACTTGTAAAGTTTGTATATGGCATACAAATGCATCTGCTATCAATACTGTACTTTTATACCAAACAATTCAGATACTGAATCAATGAAGGTGTGCTTTGTGAGTGGGGTTAACAATGTTTATAATATTTTAATATATAATATTCTATTATATAATAGTCTATTATAAACATGTGAGACTGTATAATGTCCTGTATGTTAGACATTTTGCAAACATTTCTATTTTTCTTAAAATAAATCAATGGCTGCTCAATTGTAAAATGCTAGCTAAAAAAAGACTACGCAAATGTACAAATTTGTAATGCTGCCAAGACACATTTCTTTATATACTCTTAAGAAAGACTTTTCTGTAAGTTGGTTGATGTCTGCCAATGCTGTTGTTCAAATAAATACAATAATGTTTAAAACTATATGAAGAGACTTTTGAAAGTGTGTGTGTGTGTGTGCGTGCGACGACAGTGGCGAGCACATAGTGTGCATGCGTCTCTTGACAACGAGAGAGACGTAGTGCGTGGGAACGGGCCGTGTTCGCCTGTAGAACAAAGTCATTCCCCTGTCCATCTTGTTCCACCAAAACAAGGGGCAGAGCGTGAGTAATCAGAACCAACTGCGTGGCAGGGGCTCTTCATGGTAGTTAGGCCTTTGGAGATGAAGAGGAAAGCCAGGTGTGCAACAGTCAGTTCAAAGTGTCAGTGAGAGACCTCATACGTCTCACCCAACCTCGGCCCAGAGACTGGAGTTACTCTGTAGAAATGACACTGCTATCTTCAGACACCATCATAAGCAATGGATTGGCTGCAAACATATAGGTCTGTGTTTATGGCAATAGCTATTTATTTACACAAGCAATGAAGTTGTGTATAAATACTATGTGAGAGATATCCTCAATACCAGTTAGTGTCATGTTTAATGTTAGATATTCATGTATGCAGGCCTCCTCTCTTGGGAGGAGGCCATGGTTTAACACACACACATATTCATGGTTTGAATAAAATGTTCCTTTGTCGACATATGGCACACATATCGACTAAATACGCTTCTGGCCTGTGAGCGCTCTCCATGTCTGGGGGAGTCGGAACGCCTCCTGCAGCCCAGCGGAGGGATGCACCCTGGGCTAGCAGGCAGACGGCGGCTCCTGGGATTCCTCCAGCTCTGTCTGAACGCGTCCACCGCTCCAGGGCACGAGCCTAGCGACTAGCTACGATGGGAGAACGCCGTCCGGACAATACCACGTGAGGTGGAAAGTATATGTTTGAGACTTGACGAGAGAAGAAAATCTATAACGTTCCCCTCAGTGAGGTTTCGTACTTTCAAGGTTGAAGTGGATTGCGGGTTTGGATTGATTTCGGATGTTTGGATCCAGGAAAAACAGATAAAAGAAACATTTTGAATTGAGTGCGTAATGGGCGAGAAGAAGACAACAGTAGCATATGTGCTGCTCCACCTCACTGGTTAAAGAGCCCTCTTCAGCCCGACTAAGAAGGATGTTCCGAGGGAGAACCACACATGGGTGCCAACTGTCAGGACAGTGGAGAAGATGAATCCCATGTTTAATCACCCCATCTCCCCCAGCCTCCCCTGCTTCAATGGGGGCTCCCAGAACAACGGTGGTGGGGTCTAAGAGCAGGGCGCCCTCTCCTGTGTGAGGGTCCGCTGAAAGGCCGGATCGTGGGAGCGGTGTGCGCCTGAATGCCAAAGGGCTCCGCGCGGGTGAAGCCGCACAGAAGAACAAACAGCCTTTCACCGCATCCTCATTCCGCCTGCGCCGCGAATAGAGAAAAGCGGGCGCGCGTGTGTGTGTGTGTGTGTGTGTGACCGTCCACGTGTGTGTGTGTGACCGTCCACGTGTGTGTGTGTGTGTGCCGCTCGGGGTCCCGTGTTCTCACGACCATGAATGTGGCGGCGAGACAGCGATCTGATGGGCTGTCAGATGAGAGAGGGCCCGGAGGTGAAGGCTCATTAGGCCTCCTTGTCTGGGTGTGGAGGGAGCATGAAGCAGGCTCTGACAGACTGGCCCGGGCCAGGCAGCACTGAGACCATGTCTGAACCATGTTTGGAATCTCAATCTGGGGATTAGCAGAAGTTGGGGGGTACCGTTGGTCTGGGCAGGGATAATGACCTGTACATTCTGAGGTGCTTGCTGACTGTGAACATAGCTGTTTTAGGCATTTGCTATGCTAAAAGGGACAGTGTTTTGTTGGACCAAAAAAAAAAAAGGTACATATTGTGAAAGATGACACAAGTTGGGAGGTCATGCAATCGACCAGTATGATGCATGACATCATTACATGGTAAAACAGAGGGTTCTGACCCCGCAATGTGATACTGAGGCAGATCTGGGGAGGAGGGCGGGGGCCACACTATTTGCATGTCACACTGGCCACACTATTTGTATGTCACACTGGGCGCACCCAGGGTTGCGCCCAGTGTGACATGCAAATAGTGTGACCCTGTTGTAAATAGTATGACCCTGTTGCCTTTGGTTGCAGCACCTTTAAGTTAATTGCCCATTCAACAGAGAAGCTACTTTTAGCTAACTCTCACTAGGCTCTATTGTTTGGTAATTAGACAGTAAATAGGAGCTCACACACACCTCACAAGGAGCTTGTGAGGTGTGTGTGTGGTTCTGAACCAACTGCTGTGTGAGAAGGGAACAGAGGAGAGGTGAACTGGCTCAAGAATCCAAAGTCAAATAATCTTGGGAAGGGACAGCTTCCGTTCAAAAGGGCACATAAACCCATTTTGATTATTTTCCATGAAGTTCCACCCAAGGCAGTACCCTTTTGTTCACACTGCCCGAAACACAATGTTGGGAAAACATGGATAAAGATGCCTTTTGTGATTATTTTCCCTGGTCTGTTGCCTCGATTCTATTTGTTTCAAGTCAGAGGGACTGGTGGACAGAACTGTTTAGAAAGGAGTCTTCTGGAGCCTCCGTGTGTGCTCTGTGGAGGGGGCAGCCAGAGCTGAGCTCACATGAACCTTTTGTGTGAGGACGTGTTATTGAAGTGGAGGAAGGGAAAATAAATGAGCCTCCTTGGAGTACGTCGGATTTAACCTTTGATACAATAATAACCCGGCTGCTAAGCTGATTGATGTCAGGAATACAATACAAGTGGTGCAAGTCTTCTAAAGCCAGATTCGAGTGCACTAATTGAAAATACCTACGGTGGAAATGCCCCTGTGTCCCTTTGGAACGGAGCTGGAGGAGAAGTCTACTTAGTATTCACACACTCGTGGCTCGTTGTCAAAACCTCGGCCGAGTTTTTGAATTTTCTACCATGCTGAGATAAAACAGACCGACACAACAGGCTGCAGCCTTTTGTTTAGTACTGCTTTTGACTTGTACCGCATTTGTACTACAGACTCAATTTTGGTACAACAACTTGTATTTCCCTTTAGGCCGCAAGAATCACCGTCACTTTGCGTGTTGCAGAGACACATGTGTGTATTGCGCGGGGGGATTTTCTGCAGTCTGGTTCAGCAAAGTGACAGCCATCCAGAGAGATACCGGCCCCTCCCCTTCCTCCTCCTCCTCCCCCTCCTCCCCCCTCTCCCTCCTCCTCCCCCTCCTCCTCCTCCCCCCTCCTCCTTCCCCTCCTCCTCCCCTCTCCCTCCTCCTCCTCCCCCTCCTCCTCCTCCCCCTCCTCCTCCCCCCTCCCCCTCCCCCTCCCCTCCCCCTCCCCCTCCCCCTCCCCCTCCCCCTCCTCCTGCCCTCCCCCATACTGTATGAGGGTCTGGCGCTGAGGTCGAAGTCAGGCTGTTGTGTCTGTGTGTCTCTCGGATGCTAAAGAAGGCTCTGTTCCCTCCCTCAGAAACATGGGCGGAGTAGTGGGGACTGGTGAAGGGCCGGGGCGAGGCCTCCGATGAAAGGAAAGCAGGAGTTCAAAGGAGCCCTGCAGTCCTCTGCTTGGACTAAAGGCACACACACACACACACACACGGGTACACAAACACACAGGCAGACACGCACACATTAAGACACTGAATGTATGCCATATGAACACCGCTCCTACACAGGCTTTTCCAGAACGTTCTGAGTGACAGCCGCGTGAGAACCTCCTTCTGAGTTTCACCTCCTGATCTGGACGCCGCTCTCTCTCATTCATATTTAAATGATCTAATAATGCACCTCACAATGGCACAGTAAATCTGTATTCTCAGTCTAAGACACACATCATCCGTGGACGCGCCATTCAGAGCTTTCAGAACCAATGAAAAGAAACGGCAACCGAAATATTTTTCCGGTCCATTGAGCCCCTAATTGCCCCGAGATGGACAATTTCAAGGATCCACTGCATTGGAACTCATTGACATACTTCCTGTGCCCCCCCCCTCCCCTCCCATCACACACACACACACACACACACACACACACACACACACACACACACACACACACACCCTCCCCCAAACCCACTCCAAACCCACTCATTCCCTAAAGCACACACACAAACCCAAACTGGTCACGCGACAAAACTGAAGCCCCATATGGAAGTGGGAGTCTGTCCTGCTGCCTGCTGTAGGTCTGTCCCTTGTCTCTGTCCCTCTGTCCTGCTGCTTGCTGTAGGTCTGTCCCTTGTCTCTGTCCCTCTGTCCTGCTGCCTGCTGTAGGTCTGTCCCTTGTCTCTGTCCCTCTGTCCTGCTGCCTGCTGTAGGTCTGTCCCTTGTCTCTGTCCCTCTGTCCTGCTGCCTGCTGTAGGTCTGTCCCTTGTCTCTGTCCCTCTGTCCTGCTGCCTGCTGTAGGTCTGTCCCTTGTCTCTGTCCCTCTGTCCTGCTGCCTGCTGTAGGTCTGTCCCTTGTCTCTGTCCTGCTGCCTGCTGTAGGTCTGTCCCTTGTCTCTGTCCCTCTGTCCTGCTGCCTGCTGTAGGTCTGTCCCTTGTCTCTGTCCCTCTGTCCTGCTGCCTGCTGTAGGTCTGTCCCTTGTCTCTGTCCCTCTGTCCTGCTGCCTGCTGTAGGTCTGTCCCTTGTCTCTGTCCCTCTGTCCTGCTGCCTGCTGTAGGTCTGTCCCTTGTCTCTGTCCTGCTGCCTGCTGTAGGTCTGTCCCTTGTCTCTGTCCCTCTGTCCTGCTGCTTGCTGTAGGTCTGTCCCTTGTCTCTGTCCCTCTGTCCTGCTGCCTGCTGTAGGTCTGTCCCTTGTCTCTGTCCCTCTGTCCTGCTGCCTGCTGTAGGTCTGTCCCTTGTCTCTGTCCCTCTGTCCTGCTGCCTGCTGTAGGTCTGTCCCTTGTCTCTGTCCCTCTGTCCTGCTGCCTGCTGTAGGTCTGTCCCTTGTCTCTGTCCCTCTGTCCTGCTGCCTGCTGTAGGTCTGTCCCTTGTCTCTGCTGCTCCCCAGGTGGGACAGAGACCATGGAAGACTTATCACCTCTGGGCCCAACAGAGGCATGAGACCCACTGTTTTACAGCTCAGTGGCACACTGGGAGGCCATTGTCCACGACTAGGCTCGCCTATCTACCAGGGGACTGTATTCAGGGTCATTAGTGAACGAGGCGTCACTAATGTGCCACTGACACCTCGGCACGGCAAGAGGCAGCCCAGATAAGACTGAGGCAGGGGGAGATCCAAGCTTGAGGGACTGATTGAAGCATAGGAGATGGGCTTCTCAGAGCGTGTGGCGTTCTGCTGGACAGTTTGCTGGAAGGGATTTCTCTTCAGTAATGTATCTTTGCTTGTATTTAGATGTTTGTTATTTTCATAATTGAATAGTGCCTTGTGGGACTGGGCAGCTGTTTCTGGAAAAATGCTGCGTTTAAGTGAACTTTGGCAGTAACTGGATATGATGATTGCTGGATAATAGCTACAAATAAATAGTTCTTAAACACAGCTAGTGTATAACTGCCAAATGTTTTCATTATATACAATTATATACAATACATGCAATGTGTGCAAGGCTGTAACTTCACCCTAAAACCCCAAGTACACTGCCGGAACTTTCTATTTTCGTTCTTTGCCCGTCAGACACAGGCTGGTTTCAAGGTAGGGTGGTCGGCTGAGAATGTGGATCCGGAAGGATCCGGCCCACACTCAGCCCTGTACAGCCACAGACGCCTGCGTTCCCATGGTGTTGGGTAGAGTGATGGACCGGAGCACTCAGACATGATCCTTGGGTTGTCTCCGGAGCGGCTGTACCCACCGTCTCTTGCACGAGAGTCAGATGGCTGAGCGGTTAGGGAATCGGGCTATTAAACAGAAGGTTGCCAGTTTGATTCCCGGGCGTACCAAAATGACGTTGTGTCCTTGGGCAAGGCACTTCACCCTACTTCCCTACTTGCCTCTGGGAAATGTCCCTGTACTTAATGTAAGTCGCTCTGGATAAGAGCGTCTGCTAAATGACTAAATGTAAATGTAAAATCTCTGCCAGTCCTCTTTCTCGACTGAAGTCAAAGTGTAAAAAGCGTTGCCGCTTGGATCAGGTGGAGGAATCTCCCATTAAGGAGAGGTACTATATCTCCTGGTCTGGATCTTTAATAGAGAAACTGGCACCATGTCAAAAACATTTCAGTACATTTGTATAGGCATTATAAATGGGACTCTAACCCCTTCCACACACACATACACATACAGTTTCATACCAGGCATGTACATACAGAGCATCATTTGGGGGGTGGGGGGGGGAGATGGGGATGGAGGTTCATGTGAAGGTGACACTTTGAAAGTGTCAAAATTCACAATGTTTGGCACTATAGCTGTCATCTGGGCTCTTAAGACATCCAACACCTAACCTAACTCAACCCTCGCCCACCCGCCCGCCCACCCACCCACCTCTCTATGGAGAATCACAATGCTGGATAGAATTTCTAAACCAACCTGGAGACTGAATGGGCTTTGGACAAAAACGACACAGCATGGACAGTCCCCATCTTTCCTCCAACAATAACTAACAACCCTGGGCCAGGACCCTCTCACAGAGAGACCTGCCTCGAGCTATGGCACGCAGGAATGTCCTCTGTGACAAAGCGTATTCAACATTATCATAGGAGGGGACATTCTTTGACCCCCAAAGACCTCAGGAGGGGCTGATATGGAGCCTTTAGCAACCAGAGCTTTCAGCATTAGGAGTTATGTCCAAGGTGAATTTGATAGTTTACATTTGGCAGCTTGACAGACTCCACATTCACAGAAAGATCAGCAATGTGTCTTTTACAAATCTTGGTGAAAGAGATGTGAAATAGTTGTAATGGTTGTATAAGATATCCCTGTGATTTGATTGGATGAAATAGTACATTTAATATTATCTTGATAATAAAAAGCTACTGACAAAAAACATGACATGTTAAATCATGGCAACGACTCTGATATAGTATGCTGCTGAACATCCTTGTCAAAAGTGAAGTCATACATGGTATCTCATGAAAACACAGACACTATATAATCATCGGTTTTGTTATGCTTTAGATAAGCTTCATCAGCGTTGGAAACTTTCTGTACGACTATTCTATATGTAAACTGTAAATTATTGAGAGTTGTTTATGTTCTTTATGATTTAAATCGTTCGGGCTATAAAAAATACGAATTTACAGTATGACTGGATCTATGCCATTTTCAACCAGTGATCCACTGAGAAACACCCATAACAAAGTGTAACTGGATCTATCACGGAATAAATCCATGTGCTGTACGCCTTATTGATTTCTTACCACAGTTACAGTGCATTCCACACAAATGCTTGGTTGAATTGCCAGGAATAAACACACAGAGCCACTTGCTCAGAAAACCACACAAACTATTAAGACTGGGGCATTTGACCTTTGACCTGAGGTCGTGTTTACAGAGAGCAGGTGTGAAATCAAGAGGGCACCCGGCTCGGCACATTCCAGGACCAGCGGCTGGCGTCAGGGTCAACCGGAAGACACGCTTCACTGACCCCGCCTCCTAGACTAAACGTCTCCAGGGCAACGGTGCCTTCATTGGCTGGGTCCGTACTAGCCCGGTTTGCCTAGAACTGTTTCGAGTACTTAAACTCTATCCAAACATGCCATACTGTCCTGGCGAATATCCGTTGGGTGCCATGTTGTGTTTTAAAATGGGTCCTTTGAGAGGCACCCCTTTCCCCCTCCACTTGTTAGCTTTAACGGAGGACGTTAGCCCTGTGATGGATGGCTAGCTCATATGTGGGCGACCCAAAATTGGCAAACCAAACACGGCCACGGATACGTGCGGTGTTCACAAAGACCTGACCAGAGGTCTGGACATGCCTCGCTGCACACCTTTGTTGTTGATTTTTGTGTTTTATGAATGGAGCACTTTGATTACATGAGGGAGTCCCATCCATCATTCCACATGCATACGGCAGGGAGAAGGCTCGCAGCTGCGGGGGCACGATAACCTGAACGCAGAGACGCTCCGTTGAGAATCCCTGAGAAAGCTTTTGTGGACCTGCGGTGCAATTGTACAATGTTGTGTCGAATGATTCTTTAAAAAGGACAGTGAAAGCAGTTCCTCTGGGGAATCGTGTAAACAAAGAGATAGGGGCTGAGTCTACCAACCCTAGCCATCATGGCTTTCACACATGAAGGAGCCGTGCAGAGAAGTTCTTCTTCCTTGAAACGACGCCTTATGAGCCATGGCACCTGCAGGAGATTTGGGACTACGCTCCTGTTTTAAATCTCCTAACATCTCCAAACTGGCAGTCCATACTAGATCCTCAAGCCTATAGCTTCGTGTCGCTGTGTACTCATGAAGTTAATGCTATCATCCTAGTCATAAGCTGTGGAAGGTTCAAGGAAAGATAATGATAAGAAATCAGTAAATATTGCCAAACTGCTGACAGAGATTGAAGCAAAAGTCTTTTGTTTTGGTTCTACAGGCTGTTCGAGACACAGCTGCTTGACTGAACCAGCTTGAATACCTCTGCCCTACACGGTGCTCCATTCGGTATTTTATAGCCATGCCAGCCTCTTCTGTTCTGTTGTATAATTCTGCTTCGACAGCTGCTGTGACAACTGATGTTTTTGTATGGTGATGTGTGTTTGTGTGTGTGTGTGAGAGTGTATGTGTGTGTTTCAAGCATTCAGACTGATACTGGAGGGACCTCCTGACAGTGTGTGTTAGAGGTCCTGAACTCTGTCACTCAGAATGCTCAGGAGCAGACCCAGGGACTGAGGCACCGCCGGGTGGAATTGACCCCGGGGGTCTTGGACCATTGTGACATTCTGTCACAAGAAGATAAATGTGCAAACATGATATCTGTTCCGCGACGCTGCGTAACCCAGATTGACAAATGACACGGAATAGTTCCAGCATTGACGGACAATGCCCCGAGGAAACGCAGACCTTGCGAAAAAGCCTCCACGTAGACCCGTGGATGTGTGGCATTCCAGAGTCTATCTGCTAGACTTCACAAACAAACATGGCTGGAAAACAATGTCTACACAATCGTCACATCTCCTGCTCTCCATCTTCCTCTCCATCTGGCTCGTTCTCATGGCTGTACATTCTCTGCTCGTCCATTTAGATTGCCAGGGGGTCATTGAAAGTTTATCTGACACTTGGATCCAAAACACGATGTCTGTTTGGTTAGATTGAATGTGGTGTAGGATTGTTGAGTGAAGGCCTACAGCGCTTATGCTGGTATGAGCCAGCCAACCAGATCACCAGTGTGATAGACATCAAAGAAGACGGGGTTGCGTAATGTTTGTCCGCTTTCACTGAATACACATGAATATGAATTGTGGTGTTGGGAGGAGTGTTTGAAATTGCTTAAAAGGGTTTTCTCATTGTATATTCATGAATGAATCCGCGCTACGCGTCTGATGTTTGATACGTCGATAAGTCTTCGGTCATAAGCACTTCCTCCCGGCTAAAAAAAGAAAGGCATCTCAAGCATCACTACCATCTAATGGGAACTACAGTAATTGTTTTCTTTGGCATTTGGATTTGCCGTGTCTAAGACAGTGCTTGTGAGAAGGCTTTTCCATGGCATTGAACACCTCGCATGACTGTGGTACAGTCCGTGTCATTGCTACAACGCTGGAAACTGAAATCCTTTTGATTGTCTTCTCTTGTTGAATGGAGTGTCAACAACACATGGTTTGGATCAAGCTCTGCAGAGAAACACTGATTAGAATGACCAACAACGCATGTGTGTGGATTTAACGAATGTAACAGTATCGCCATGACAATCAAATCCTAGATGGTAGGATATCAAAAATGGAATTCTGCACCCTAGGTCCTTTGGATTAGAAAAGCACAGGTTCAAATGGAAGACAAGTTCACATACAGATCACTGTTAGAATGTAATTGCGGAGCTAACAACTGGTATGGCCCTGTTCACAAGGAGCTCCACTTTTCAGATATGCACCTTGTAGTCGTCTTCATATGTAGACTACATAGATGATACATACATGTACATACATACATGTACCATATGTAATTTTCCAGCAAAAAAAACCCACCAAACCGTGGATGCAGTTCATCAAATGAACAAAGAAATGATCTAGAGGGATTTTTGCAGTCGTTTGTGCATACTAATAATTATTAGGAATTCTTCAGTATCTCTTGGTTTTATTTCAGATTTAGTTTGAGATGTATTCTACTATGTTGTGGAGACACAAAGATGGAAGGTGAGACATGTGTGGAGCACTCAAGATGTCAGAGTTAGAGTGCTGTCAGAGCTCATGTCATTGTGAAAATGAGCATGATAAATACACAAATCCATCATGATCCATGTCTGTAACCCATGAGCCAAACCTGATGATTCATGAAACTGGTTGATTACCTAAAAACTCTGGGAAGAAAAAAAACTTGCCTGAAGTCCTACATATTTATATATGTATGTTTTCTTTTGAGTGGGACACTCTTTGGAGAAGATCCATTTGGAGGACAAGGACCATCCATCTCCCACTGACACGTACAAAACCTACTGACTTTCCCCCCCATTCTGGTGGAAATTCATCAAAACAATTGCAACACTTTAACTTGCCAAGCATCACATTTTCCATTTATGTGCTCCATGGCTACATTGTAACCCCTAAACCGTAAACCTCGACACTGCAGCATGTTAACCAAGCCATCAATCAGACCGTGAAGTGCTGCTTTCCAGACCAGTCAAGTCAAACCAAGGAAGGAGTGATTATGATGAAACGGAGCTCTCCTTCGCCAACACGGTGGTAAATGGCTTTCTCTCACTCATCTGTTATCTTAGCATATAATTAATAACAGAGCACTAATGGGGTCTCACAAGACCCCATATATAACTGTCTCCAGAGAAAACCCAGCCTTTCACGACTCTATACCTATAAAAAACCTTTTCCGAGAAAAAAAACCCTGGACCTCAGGCCACATTCAACCTCATCCATCATCACATATCTCACTCACATGACCGTGCATGCTGCGCTATATGGGTTGGCGAATAAGGGTCTGTGTGTCTGAGTGTGCGTGTGAGTGTGTGTGTACCAGGAAACCTGATAGGGGACCTGATTAACTAGAACAACATCTACCGCCTGTGGTGGCGGCCATCACACTAATCTGAACCAGCACCTCCACAGAGGAAACTCCATCGGACACCTCCTCGAGCACATGACACCTCCTCTAACGCGCCAGAGGGGCACTTTCTCCAGCCGCAGTACAAGAGGACTGTTTCAGACTACTTTCAGACGTGTGTGTGTTGGTGGGGAGGAGGGGTCTGTGTGTGCGTGTGTGTGCAGTCGTGTGTGATTAGTGCTACTGGGGCATACAATCTATAATTTTCGATCACTTATTTTCATCCAGATTACTTTTCCATTTGCTTGATATCCGGTCCAGAATGAAAGTGAGACCACGGTTCTGCTCTGAATTGACTTGTCAACTTAGATTAGGTTTTCGATTATGTACAAGGGCCCTTTTTTTGTTGTTGAAAAAAAGCTCTTTGTTGTAGCTATTGTGCACAAGCTCCATTCCGCTCGTTGCCATTTGTTACTCAAGTTCCAATTGGCTATAAACTCAACACTTAAACTTTTAGAATAACGTAGGCCAAAAGGCTTGGGCAGGCTAAATTGTCCTCTACTTGTCCTCTTGGTTCTATCTACGACAGACACCCACCCACACACACACACACGTTACTGTAGCAACACATCTATAGGGTTTGCCCTGGTCAAACTCAATGGGTTCCTCAGTAAATGCAGCACAAGCCAGCCTGTCACTCTACAGACTCTTAGAGCGGCTACTGGCTCCTTCAGCTGCCACCAGAGGCAGGACTGGAAGGACACTTCAATCCCGAGGTTCAGCTCAGGGTGAGAGGCCAGCCGCATGTGTCTGTCAGGCGTCTGCACATGAAGAATGAATAGGAGCGAGACGCTTCATTGAGGAAATGGGCCGGTAGGAAAGGGTTGTGCTGCGTTGTTATTGAAACACCAGCCTTTCTGTGAAGTGTAATGGGTAAAATGGAGTAAAGAAAAGTTCACGTCAGTTATACAGTAACAAATGTGGTAACAAACATTAATCATTCATTTGAGAGATGCAAACTTACAGTACAAGAGTGCACACGACAGCTATTGCAAGGTCAAATATACAGATACATAATTTTCTGGTCACAGCCTCATGAGGGCCAGTTTCCAAATAGTTAAACAAATGAGCTAATGCTGGCAACACGTCTTCCAGTGAATGCTGAAATATGACCATTGTTGCTACAAAAGCAATATTTCATTTCCTCATTTGGCCTGACACATTCTCTCACCACGCCTGGTGCATAGCTGTTATCTCAAAGCTCTGTGTATCCAGTCATGTGTGTTCCTACAAGTGATGAAAGCTACTAACGTTCACAAAACAAACTCCTTCCGCCTGATTTTCTTTACTGCCAGCAATAGTGTCCAAACAATAAAACAGAACATTGAAACGTTTTACTACACAGAAAGCACTGGGTTTGTTGAAAGAAAAAATACCGAGCATAATAGCGTTACTTTTAACCTACATCTTTTTTTTTACTTGTATTTGTTTTGTAATGCCTTTTTGGCTCGCACAAGTTCAACACAGCAAACTGAAACGTTCGTACAGTAAAGCCTTTAAATTAAAATGTTCCATAAACACATCCTCCACCCTAAACAGTCCCCATAAATACACACGAACCCCAGCGTAGTGTTTAGTACTTGATATCTAACACAGCTGCACGTGGCCACTACTTGATTAGGTTCATGAAGGGCCACAGCACCCATTTCCTTCCCCTCATCAAGGGAAGGGTAATTGTTAGGTGTGTCTTATTATATAACTAGTGGCTTGAAATCGAATTGGTTTGTTTAGCATTCCAGAGTTAAGATTTGATATGGCTGACCGGGCTGTCTGGGAACATCCTGTACAGAGCAACTCTGCCACATACGTTCGTTTAGTCATCGTTTGGTCATTTGACAGGGTCTACGGTCACAGAAGGGTTTTCTTAACAGACTGATTTTAACATGAAATCGCAACAACCACAAACTATGACCCCGGTTGTCATTCAGCAAACACACATTTTCAAAGACGGAAATAAACGAGGGGAAAATGACATTCTATTCGGTGAGCTCACTCGTGGCTCCAGAGTGATGCTATGAGTCTTGAATATTTAATTGCAGTGAGCTAAAAATGCTTCCAGTCTCTGGATTTTAGTAGAGTTTAAGTTTAGGACAAACAACTAAGTACAAACAAGAGGCCAGGGGTTGGGGGTATCTCCCTCTCCTGGACCGCTGAGTCCTTGGTGGGCTGATATCTGGAGCACAGACAGAGCTCTATTCAGGAATGAGGCTGGCAGGCCAACATGCTACGGTTCTCAAGAGGACCGCTCAGGTCCAATCAATCCCTGTCTGTTGGTTATTAAACCAGACTTACGTCGGCAATCTCAGCCCATGATGTGTTGCTCAAGGTACTGCGTTTTACCTGCTTGGCTCACAAGTTCAGTATGTTTACTTTACTGTTTCGTTTTTTCTTATGTTGAGGGATTAGACAGTTTGTGTAGCCAAGCCCCAGTGCTTATATACTTAATTATAAACATTATACAACATAATATCACATCAGAACAGTAAGTATAAGGGTAACTGTCAAGTGTCTGCCAACAGATAATAACTTTCTAAAAACAAAGATCAGTCTGATTTAGGACCACCCTTGTTCACTAAACAGCTGTAAGCACTGAGAACTGAGGAAACTTCGTAATCCGCTAAACATGGCTTAAAGCATCAGTGAGAGGAAAAAATAGGACCAGCAGGATACTAAGGAGAGGAAGGCAGAGGACCCCACAGTCATCCACCTCCTACCTGAAACCTCACAGTCACCGAGTCTCGAAATCAACAAGAGACACTGAGCCAGCACCTTGAGAGTAGATTAGAGTGGCGAGTCATAGCGTTGTTTTCCATCTCGTTTGGTGTCACAGGGTCAAACCCAAGCTTTGAAGTTCCCCCTAGATGTTTTAAATAGCCTCTCTCCCAAAGCCGGCAAATATAAAGCAACACTAAATTAGTCAATGCATAAAACCTGTCACACCAAAAGTCCTAAGCTGGGATTGATTTTGTTTTCTTCCTAAATACTTGTGCGAAACAAGTTTTAATTACTGGGCTTTTGACCCTAAAGTGACCTCTGGAAGCTGCAAAACCTCCCAATTAAAGCAGTTTCACAGATGGACTTATCAAAGATTTACGGGGATTTACTTCAAGAAATGGGACAACTTTAACCCCCTGGAGAATTACTCAAAGGTTTTCAACTAATTACAGCCAGGTTCTGTTGATGGTAAAAGTCTGGTTCATAAAGTTATTTTTTATATTTATGTGCTAAATGTGTTTTCCAGAACGGTGTTAGTCTGTTGTGTGATTCATTGGCTACTGTATTCTTAACAAACGTAAAGAGTACAATACAAAAATACAGACTCATAAAGCATGACATATATATGACCATTTTTAAACACATTTCAAAAATAGAAACAATAGATCACCGAGGTGAGTTCAAAGGTATTTATTTTTGCTCACTTACTCACTCCTACAGGAACTACCCAGACAAACAGACCCTCTCTTTGAACTCCCGAAAAAGAAACGACTGCGAGTTTGAAACTGAGAGGGAGTTAATTAATGGCGTCCATTTCATTATAAGCGTGAGGTCATTTTTGGCAACAAGGGATCACCCTCCCAGCACAATGGCCGCCAAGGCTGCTGGAGGCGAGAGCTCAAACACAACAAACACAGTGGAAGACATAGGAAAGCAAATATACCTTCGGAGCGAGGAGAAGTAACACAAACACAAGGTGCCTGTTTTGACTTGAATTTCAACATTTTGGACGTGTTCCAGGTTCAATTAGGCTGCTGCAGCCCTCGAGCTTCTTCCGCCGTCTCCAACACCATCAGGGAGAGACTTGACCGGGGTAAAGCAACATGGAGGTCTAAATCCATACAGGATCATTTCATGGCTGTTTAACAAATATCAGATCCATTGGCTGCCTCAAGGAGGGAAATTTGTTCATGGCTTTCAAACTTTCATGGGAAAAGAGGGTTCGTATAATCACAGTTACACGGGCCGGATTTGGGATATTTGAGCACATTAGCTTTTATGTGAGCATGAGTTTACTTAGTATGGCAATAGGAACAAATATTATTACAAGGAAAATATATAGACATTTACAATTCCTATATACAATACTGCATAAACATCTACTGTAGTGATGCTGTTGAAACTGTCTTTGATGCTGTTTTTAAAGTGTTTTCGAGACAGACACACTGTAACTTTTGGTCAAAGTTCTATAGAAAAAAATATGATGTTTGACCAGGCGGGCTTCATAAATGTTAAAGAGAGCAGTTTATTTCAGGGACATTTTTACGGCCCCAAAAACAAAACTCAGGACCAACCACAACTGCCATTTTCTCTTTTACTGACATGGCAAACGAACCATGTGACCTCAGTAAAGCCTCACCATCAATCAGATTTTCTAGTCAAAGCTGCTGTTTGCAGTGTGCACCCTCTGTATACATATTAAATCCGCACCCAGCCCTCTCTCACCACCACTGGGCTAAAAGAAGAGCCTAGAGAACAAGCGACTGAACATACACAGACAAATTATGCAAATGTTACTTATGTTTGCTGGTCTAACATGGTTTAGCATTAATACCATTAGCCAGGGTTACCACATGCCTGGTTAATCTCTTGTTTGCCCCAAGTGGATCTGTGTGCCTCTGGGTGTGTGTGTGGTGGTGGTGGCGGTGGCGGGGGGGGCAGTGGTGGTGGTGATGGAGGGGGTGGGGGATGGAGGGGAGGGGGTGGGGATGGTGAGGCTCCAGTAATCTGTAGTCGATCTTGTGTCCCTCATCCTGTTTTCATGTTTTCAGTCTTAAACACATTGTATGTTTTCAGAGGAGCCTGTGGTTAGAAAGCGCTACCTCTGGCTAAATCTGAAGAAAAGAACACAACACATCTCTCATTGTACAGACATGGGCACACATTTTTTTTGGTTCGAATACATGAACATATGTGCCCCAGAGCAAACAAAAGGGGCTCCCTAGTCTTCCGGGGAAACATGAGCGTGCCACTGTGACAGACTGCACCCCAGTGAGCGGAGGCGTCTATTTCAGGAGCACAGAGAGCACATTCTAGAGAGCATCCTTTAATTCAGCCCATCCTTTTATCTTCGTCGAGATCAAAGCAGACATCTTGTTGTGCTTTACTTAATGGTTGCTTTATGAAAAAAATAAAGAGAAATTATGAGGTCTGCAAAACATGCTCTTGAGGCGTTTTCTGGACCATCATTCAGATGATGTTCCATTGTCTATTTGCTTTATAGTGCGTATATAGTACTAAAGTCTAGCTAAATGTATACATTACACGATGCAATGTTGATGTGTCTTTTTCTTCTAGAAGACAAACCAATTTTCCCTCATGGATTCACAGCTAGGATAAAAATGTGTAATGTGATCAAATTGAAGGTGAAAAAATACAGTACATACAAGAAGTATATCAATATATATATATGATATGGTAGATTTTGAGGAGCAACCTGGATAGGATATAAATCTGTATATAGGGGTTGACCCCCATGGCTCCTGAAAGCAATCCTTTCCCATGACGGTGGTTTCGCTTGTGGTCAGTATCTTCTCCTCCCACGCATTTTCTCATTGCTCTGCAAACCCTCTAATGAGCAAATCTCTTTCAGGTGGAGAAGGCAGAGTAGCGGACCCTCCGTGAAAGCTTTCAACTGTTTGTATTTTTTTTTGAAGATGAAGGGATTTTATATCATGAGGGAGGGGAGTCGAAAGGCGAAATGCTTTGAGACGCAGGGAGCATGCAGTGTTAATTGGACTCTCATGTATTCGTTCTGGCTGGGCTGTGTGTTGTTTATGAATTCAACATCTCTAATGAAGACCCTCATTTGTGAGATTAGGACTGCCAAAATGTCCCGATGTCAAGAAAATCTATCAAAGGATCAAAGATGGCTAAGGGCTTCTGCTGTGTTAGGTTATTCTTTATTGTTTAGGACATCTTTTGACCTTTTTGAGCAAAATAATGTGCTGTTGAATATAGCACAAGCAATATACTGAATAATAAGTGAATAAAGTATAGGGAAACAGTACTTAGTTTGCTTGGCAAAAAAACGGACATAGCTGATGTCACTTAAAGTTATTAACTGGTCATTGGTAGTAGAACCACTGAGACCATATTAAAACAACTTACATTTCTTTCAACTTTAAGCACAGAAGAAGGAATCCTCCCACCGAAGGAAGCTGACCTTCGCCTGACTGGCCTGACCACAGTAAGATAAGAGTTAACCCTCCACTCTCCCTGACCAGTGGTCTACCGGAGGGCTTGTGGAAAGGACTTCAGACAAATGTACACACAAAAAAACAACAGGCACACACACACACAGCCTACACATGGCTGCATGCATAGCTTAATTGTACTGGGAATGTTGATATTATTCCTTTCTCCTCTACCCATACCCACTTATAGACCTGCATCAGAAGGAAAATTACTCTTCCTTGGTTCCAAAGTGAGCGTGGGAAATCCAACCCCTCCGTAAACACACGCCAGGGCAGAGAAGGGAGCCTCACAAAGCACAATGTCCCAAACGTGGCCCGTTTTGATTTCCTGTGCTTGAATGAATCAAACCCGCGAACGCCAAATGTGTTTACGTTACCGGGGTGTACGCGACAGGCGGAGACTGGCAGCTCCGGCTGCCTCGTGTAGTTCCTGTCGTACTTCAGCCATAGGCTGTCGTACATCGGCCAGTGACGGCCACCTCCGTCACTGGTCATCATTGTGTTTCCGTACACAAAAGCACAATGGCTCATTTTTCCCACAGGCCCTCTGGTTCTGAGATGGCACGGCTGATATGTGCGCGAGTGGCACGGAGGAGGAAACAGACCGTTTATCTTTGATTGTCAGCAGAACACAAACACTCCAGTCAAGTGCGGTTTGCTGCTGTGACGTTGGAGGGGAAACATGTCTGGCTCACAATGGCTGCAGTAATATGAGGACTTCTTTAAGGGTTAGGGGTTATGGATATGCCGAGTTTTTATTTGATTTGACATTTGACAATGGATTAGTTCATAAATCAGTCCGATTATCAGAAGAACATCACTACGATGATGTGAAGCAGGGAATCCTTAAGAAGCAATTTCAGATAGCACTGTTTTACAAATACATTCCATAGGTTGTAGATTTATTTAAATACTTGGCATTTTTTGTCATCTGCAATATGTCAATAATGTCCTCTTGTGATGGCTGATGTCCATTACTTCTGCCGTAATTTGATTGGAAAATAGATATGTGACGCCATCTAGTGGGGGGATCATTTTTGGTCACTTTAATGATTATCTCTTGTTTTTTATGTTTAAATGAAGTGTAAAAAATATATTTGAAAATGTTATTTACACTCAAAGCCATTAATATACTGTCTTTTGTACACCAGCTTTGTTGAGTGTTATCCTATAATGACAGAAACTAAAATGCTATTTCAGCTTGCGTAAGTGGAGCTCAGGGTCTGTGGTCCCAGATGATAGGGTCCTGTGTTATTATTAGTATCAGTTCCATGGGATGGGACACATGTGATCTGACATTGGTAGATGCTGTGAAGCTCTGACACCACTGTTGGCCACTGGGAAAACATCCAGAACTTTTCAGAACACACCTCACTCTTTCACTTACCTGCCACCGTCACATATAGTCCACTGCACATAAAACTGTTATGTACAGTTGTTCCTGAAAGGTCCCTTTTCTAATGTTCAATTGCACAATATGGTTTGAGGTTGAATGGCCTAATATGGTTGTTTATATATGTATTATTTGTATTATTATGGTCGCGATCTGCAAGGTGTTGTTTGTTACACTAAATGGTTCCATATTGCCTGTAAAAGTATCATTACGGAACTGTTCTAGGTTGTATACTAAGGTTCTTTCGTGTTTTAATCGTGAGTCTGAATACATGAATGCTATAAAATACAAATATTTTATGAAAGTGATAGTGAGGGAAGTGTGTGATATAATCCGCTTTCTGCTTTGATACTACATACTATTCTTCTTTTAGTAGATATGGGAAAGTTAGTGGAGTGTTCAGTCAACAAACCCACGTGGCCAAGCTGCAACAACATCTCTCCACATAACACTCCACTACTGTGGTCATGTTTACAATACATACACACACACACACACTCACGCACATACAGATACACCTCTCTAACCACCTGTTATTTTGTTAACGGGGAAGTTTTCCTGAAGGCACAAAGTGTGCTATGCTGACCCGTGCTGCGCCAAGAATTGTGGACAATGTTGCTCAACCAGCTGTGGCTGGACGACCCGCCAACGGCTCTGAGGAGCACATGACTGATTGTTTACGGCTTCTTCCAGAAGTCCCCTAGTTGTGTAACGTGCAGACACCCAACGTGAGCTGACTTTGCTGGCGGGAGTGAGGGGTTGCAGGAGGGAGTGTGGGGGAGTTTGGGGGTCAGGAAGGGCGTAGGATGTGTATGTACTGCCACAAAAACAACCACTTTGATATGGTTTGTTTCCTAGTGTACCGTGCGGCATTATCTCATAATGTACCATAGGAATTCACAGCGCAGTTTGAAGGATTTAAATGCGTACAGGCTCGTGGCTCCCCTTCTGCATGGAACGGCGGAAGCATTGGAATGCAACAAGCAGCGACCTGCTGCAGAGGGAGGGTAGCAACACATGTAAACACATCTGAGCTACATGGTTGTGGTGGGTTGGGAGAAAAGGCATGTTGTTATCGGCAGGAGGAGGAAAACACTGTCCGAGAGCCTTACCGTGTCACAAGGGGGGGGGGGGGGGGGTGGTTAGGTCTGCCGTCGATTTGATTTGTCGCCCTCCACCGAAAAGGAGACTGGGAGGTGTTGCTACGTATGGCATGTGCCATGTTTGGAGGGAAAGGGGGGGGGGCTATTTTCTCCGAAATGAGACTCACAAACAAGCGGAGGGTGGGATCATGCCACAGACGGTGTGCGGGATCAGGTGTCGTGTCCCGCCTCGCGGTATAAAAGCCGCCACAGACGCCTGGCCTGGGTAGATCAAAAATAAACTCAGCCGAGAGAGACACAGCACCGTAGCTTCCAAGGAACAAACAAGAAGCACGAAAGGGACAGACCCAGATCCTGAACCCAAAAACCAAAGGACCTCAGAGGATTTTAAGGAACAAATCCCCAAGCAATCGACCCCACACCCAGACCATGGATATCCAGACCAGCCAAGTGGTGCGACCTCCCAGCCCGATGGAGAGCCTTGAGAGGCAGCTGAGCTGCCCCATCTGCCTGGACATGTTCACCAAGCCCGTGGTCATCCTGCCCTGCCAGCACAACCTCTGTCGCGGCTGCGCCAGCGACCTCTACGACTCCCGCAACCCCTACCACTACTCCGGGGGCATCTTCCGCTGCCCCACCTGCCGCTTCGAGGTGGTGCTGGACCGCCACGGCGTCTACGGCCTGCAGAGGAACCTGCTGGTGGAGAACATCATCGACCTCTACAAGGCCCAGCAGGAGAAGGGCGGCGAGAGCGTGGGCGGAGGGTCTCTGGAGCCTCCGATGAAGGACAAGGACACCAAGGAGGCCAAGTGCAAGGAGCACGAGGACGAGAGGATCAACATCTACTGCGTCACCTGCCAGATCCCCACCTGCTCCATGTGCAAGGTGTTCGGCCAGCACAAGGACTGCGAGGTGACCACGCTGGAGAGCGTCCACCAGGCCCAGAAGGCCGAGCTGCGCAACGCCGTGGACATGCTCGCGGCGGGCAACAGCTGCGTCCAGGCGGTCATGGCCCAGCTGGACGACATGAGCAAGAGCATCCAGGAGAACGGGGAGCTGCAGAAGAGACACCTGAGCGAGAGCTTCGACCTGCTCTACGCCATCCTGGAAGAGCGCAAGGGCCAGCTGGTGGAGAAGATCAGCCAGGAGGAAGAGGAGAAGGTCCAGGTGATCAGGTCTCTGGTGGAACAGCACAAGGTGCATCTTGAGGCCAGCAACCAGCTGAAGGAGAGGGCGTCGAAGAGTTTGGAGCTGGGAGGGGCGGCGGAGTTCCTGGTGAGCGCCAAGGAGCTGATGTCCCAGGCCAAGGAGGTAGCCAGGGGAGCCCAGGTACAGAGGCCAGAGCCAGGCTACGAAAGCATGGACCACCTCGTCTTAGACACAGAGGATGTGGAGGTCCTTCTAGCCCAGATGGACTTTGGAGTCAATGATGACGATGTAGAGACAGAAGAAGACGAATAGGAGGATGAATAGTGACTTTCCCTTTCAAGACAAAGACTTTTAGTAGAAGTAGGGGAAAGTTGAAGTAAAGACTAAAAACTAGCAAGGAAGAAATGAAAAGATGTCTGCTGGATTTCACAGCAAAATGTATAATGGTGCCATTTTGAAAAGTATTTTTTTTACACATACAAAATGCAACCTTTTGCATTTCATTTCCTTTTCTTTTTATACTTTTGTATTTTATGCCTTTTTAACTGTACTGTACTATTTTGATATCTGTTGAGCTTGATATCACAAGACACATATTTATGTTTACACTTAAATTTTTAAATGCAAGTCTAAACTACACGTACACAAAAAAGGTTTATTTATTGAGTTTGGAATGTCCTCATTGTTTTGTCATACTTGAATTGCTGCAAAATGCACTGAATCATATCTGACACTGCTGTTACATTGTTATGTCATTGTGAGTTTCAATAAAGTGTTAAAGAAAACAATTTTGAATCAGTCCTTCCTCACTCTTAACTTCTAAAGTCTAAGCGGAGTTCTCTCTCCGATTGATCCTATATTTACATGGGTCATGAAACTACACTATAGCCTTACTTAGTCTTCTTGCTGGTGATATAGTGGCTATTTTTACTGGTCAAAATGGGAGAGGTGGTGAAGGGTACTGGAATAGCTCAGTCAAAGAGAAGGACGGGGGAGAGTTCGTAGTTTCTATCCCTGACCCAGAAGCTCCACTTGACCATTCCAGCTGCTGTCTGGCATGCCTGAGAGAGCTGCAGGCCGGGGGTCAAACACTGATACCATTATCAAACTATGGCATGAATGCGAGAATAGTGTGGCTTCAGCAATTTACCAGCATAACCCAACCAACGCCTTGACCAGAGTTACAGTATGTGAGTGCGCTTGGATGTTTGAGGAATCCATCACAGATGGATGTTCTGTGATGTTACTGATTATATAGTCAGTGTTTCAGTACACGCCTGTGCCATTATCTGACAGTACATCCAAGAACCAAATGCTTCAATTCCCACATAAATGAATTGAAGTTATATATTCACTGATGTGTGCTGCCAATCTGTTATGGACATGAACTGGTTCCCCTCTGGTAGCAGCTGACTGCACTCCTCAGTCACATGGTCTGTGTTGAAGGAGCTGATAAACCCAAACAGGCTCTCAACCAGCTTAGAAATGACTGAGATACAAAGACACACACTCCCTATCTCCTCACACACACACACGCACACACACACACACACACACACACACACACACACACACACATAGACAGTAGCTAATGTATGATACCAGACAGACAGACCCCAGACACACAAACTAAAACAGTAAATAATCAAACATATTGTATCATGACTAAAGAGTCCTCCAAAGTCGTACATGCTGTCGTGTGCACTTGGACTTCGCAAGCATTCAGCCCAAAAACTCCATTATTGTAAAACAGTGTTCAATAGTACCAACACATTGAAAAAGTCATTAGAAATGAAGACAGTGCTCTTGGAAGCTATTTGACAGGTACAGAGATAGGCTAGGTAGCCTGGAGTTTGACCTCGTAGGTCTCACCACCAGCTGTTCTCTACCAGCCAGACAGCAATGCTTATAGCTGCTCTTCTCAAGTGTTCGTGTCAGACTATCTGTGTACGACACCGTGAGTCTCGCGTTGCAATGCTGCAGAGGATGTACAGTAGCAGAGGGGCCGGGGGACAAGGCACTACCTGGATAGCCGTCCGTCTCAATGCACACAATACTTCAAAGTGGACTGGCCCATGGTTTTGGTAGCTAAGAGCCTCTATTTTGCAAGCTGGGCTCCCATGCGCCTCAAGTGCTGAAGTGGGTTCATTTCCAAACGCCTGCCTGTCAGGTGAATTGGTCACAGCTACGACGATAGCTCCTCAACCTTCTTTTTCCTGTCGGCCAACAAACTGTCTACAGCTCACCTTCGCCTCTCCTTTCTAATTCGGGCCCCGATGACCTCGCTACTCCTGCCTAAAAAGAGAGTGTGGCTTTACTGGGCTGGGAGCATGTGCACGCAGCGGGCCGCTCTTTGTCGGGGGTGTCGAGGTGTAGAGTGTTGAGAGGCCATGCGGTGTATTACTTTGACTAAATAAGATTCGGACTTCCCCTGGAGCTCACTCAACGTTTGCTGCCTCCCAGCCTCTAATTTTAGAGCTGTGAATCAGCCTGCCCTTAGCTTTGCCTTGTCATCGTGAAGGGCACCCTCCTCGCCAGGTTTCTCCCTCTCCATAAACCAGGAATGGGGCCAAAGCTTAAGTTAGATGGAAGGGACTAACATCAGGGAAACTAAATGCTTATGCATGGACCTTCCAAAGCTGACCCAATTTAGTAGTAGCTGATCAGGTTACTGATGTAAGTGAAGAATGTATTTACAGTAAACCCCCTAATGAGGAATCAACATGCCACCATACCGCTATGTAGTAACTTGCTACCTTGCTATCACCTTCTTCAGCATGGGTTTTAGTTGGCGTACCCGTTGTTTTCTTCGACAGTCAATGGAATGTTGTGCATTTCCAAGTACACTCATCTGATTATGTTATCAACCGTAACACTTTTACATCATTTTTGATATTAGTCTTGTAACCAGTCAGATTAGGGGGGGATTTCAAGTTACATTTCTCACGTAGCAAAATATATTCCTTGGTATTAGGAGATGGTCAAATGGAATCGCCCAAGCATCTAACCAAGAATGACTGTATGACATGTTTCTATTTGCCAAAAATGATAATACAGGGGTGCATTCAGCCAGACCAATCCAGAGGACACACTGGTCTGCATCAGCTTGTTTTAAACTGATTCAAGTCTGAGATTAATGACTAAATGTATTAATCAAAATGTGTAGGAATAAGCCTGAGCCGTGCTGGCTATCCAACAGGCTCTACAGAGAGCTTGGGGAAAAACTAGTGTTGACACCAGAGTCTTATCCTGGGCCTGCCTCCATCACATGGAAACTCAGCAAGAATTTGGTGATCGGTATGATGGAGACCTTGTTAAATCAGTCCTATGACATTTTCACGGAACACACATAGATTTGAGACTGGATTGTTGGAAATTATTGGCTTGAACAAAGCAGAAAATAGTGTTTCAACAGTGAAGTGAAGGCAACAGACAACAGCAACAGCGTTGCTGTTTTCAGCATATTAAAAAATATCTCAAATTTACAAGGTTGGGTACCAAACTCGATTCTGGCTGAGTTTACGTTATCCTCTGACAAGAATTATAGTTGTTAAAATAGCCAGGCTTGGTCGCAACATCATGTTTTCGCTATAGGTCGGCTTCACTTGAAGACAGCTTTACTAGTACTTCGGGATTGATGTTGGATGGTGTGTGTCTTATTTAGCTCACTATACTAGGTTACAAATTGGCTGTTTTCCCTCTGACAGATACAGTGTTATCTCTGTGTTCCTAAGGGCACCCTTTGTATGCCCACCTCTCACACCAATAGAGGCCTCTTTCATCTGTTGATTTACCTTGGGTTAGGCTGATAAAAATAGCATTAGCTTGGTTTTACGCCTCGGGCTTGTAGCCGAGGCTAGGTTAGAACAACAAAATGTATGTTAAAGCTACTGTCAACGGGAAAGATCAGTGAGAAAGATGACGTTTAAAATACAAACATTACCCATCTCAGGTTATAAAAAGGGTGTCAGTAACAGTCATAATCTTTTGAATGGAAATGAGTTCAAAAATAACAAAATGGCTAATTAAACGAATCATTTCCTTTTCCATGTATGAAGTCATTGTGTATGATATGGTCTATATCTTGTGATGTCGCATGTTAAAGTGTGTGACTGAGTGTACCGAGTGCCGATTAAACTTACTTGGAGGAGGGGATAAGGGATGTTCATTCTTCTCTCCTGGAGGCATGTGATTAACTTAACCATACTTCAGTTCATTCGAACATTTGGTGCTGCATCTGAACAGTTTACTGGTGTCTGCAAAACGGGTAAAGCTAAGCTATTATTATTAATCAATTTTGTGTATTATTTTGAACTGGTTTCTGAGTTATAATTTGTCAAGAAATAGGCTACCTATCTTCCGTTTTAACAGAAATTCTTCGGCCTTTTGTCGAGTTGATGCACGACAACAACATGAGAATATGTCTCACCAATGATCTCTGTACAAAGTAATTTTGTGCCTAACAGAGTACCTGTTGAATAGATTTGTTTAATAATGTAATGGATTTTTAGTATTGCTGTCTTGTATGCTTAAAATATATTATTTTGTACATTGTTGACTGATTAGATAACTCAAATAACTAGTATCGGAATCGTGCATCTCATTCTGAAAGGGTGACTTAATCTTGTTGTTTTTATGTTTTTTTACAATTGATGTAGCGAATCTAGGTGAACAGTAGTTTTGTAATGTTGCAGTCTTCCAAATCATTTGATTAAAGCAATACATGCAGTTGCTTTGTTGTTTAATTGTAGGGCAACAATAGACTACCGTATCTTTTTAGGATCATACTTTTATTTCATTTCAATTCCTAAAAAAGATGATTTCAATTCAATCAACACAATTCAATAGATGTTCAAAGTCCTAGCATCCAGTCTACTGTGATCGCATTGAACACTTAGATCACACTTTCATCATTCGTCAGCAATCTGACAGGCTGTGTTGATTTCACAGGAACCATCCTTGTTGCTTAAAGAGAGGTGCTTCTGTTGCAGCCACCATGGACTGCAAACTGGACCTTTCCAGACTCACAGATGAGGAGGCTAAACATGTGTGGGAAGTAATTCAGAGGGACTTCAACCTGAGGAAGAACGAGGAGGAGAGGCTGGGGTGGGTCAGCTGCCTGAGAACCTTCCGATTCATGAAATGACAGGATCCCAACGTTTAGTCACAGAAGGATCTGCTTGAATAATTGGATTGTGAATCACCTTTCAGTGACTCTATACAAACAATGATGTTGACTGTTTAAACAGAGCTGACATTAGCCAGTTTGAGAAGTGTATATTTATGTTTTTATAGTTCGCAAGTCCATATTTCAATTGTTCTGACTTTATATGCAATGCAATGTGTACATAAAGTGACATAACCGTGGAAATTCTGCACAAATTGAGAACTGTGCCCAGTTGAACCCAGTTTCAACAGCTATGCATTTGCTGTTTGTTGCCCCAGCAGTGTGTGTGTGTGCGTGTTCTGATGATGTGTTCAGTGTGTGTGTGTGTGGGTATAAGTGTGCGTTCTGAGCTCTGCACTCAGGAATGTAAGTGTGAAAGCCCACTGTTGTGAGTCAGCTCATCACGGTGATCATGGAAGAGTCACAAGGCCGCTCCCAGCACCCAGACAAAACAAGATGCTGTGAGCTCTATTCTCTCACAGGCACAAAGACTCCTCTGTCTGAGCGCTGTCTCATCCCTATCATCCTCTCAATGTCTCTAGGAGAACACCTCCACCATAGATTTCCTTCCATCTGTCGGAGTACAGTGAGACTCAGCGTACAAACGTTTCTTTCAAGGTTTCCTAATGTTCATGAGCTTGCACATAGGAGTTTTGTTTTCGTGGAATGCACGGTACTGTTCACATACGGGTGATCAAATGTTAAATCTCTATAACTCTGTAACTATTGTTATCTCAATAGTATATCTGAGGTCCACCTACTTTGCTGTATCCAGGACCTGATAAACGAAAAATGAAGTGACACCACGAATGGTTCAACCCGAGTCCCCTGAATTGTCTTCTCTTCTCCCCCTTGTGTTGGCAGCGAGCTGAAGACTAAGATCGAGAAGGAGGACACCAAGCTGGAGCTGCTGGGGTCCGAGACCCCTCTGGCGGTCTCTCACTGCATTCGCTGCCTGCAGCCCTTCAAGTTCCTGGTGAACAGCAAGCGAGAGTGTCTGGACTGCAAGCTCTCCATCTGCAAGGCCTGCAGCCGCTACAACAAGAAGGAGATGGGATGGGTGTGTGACCCCTGTCGGATGACCAGGTGACCCCCCCCCCCCCCCCAAAGGACAGTGTCACACGACCGAAGGCTTCGAGCTTTTTTTCTGAGGGATGTCACGAATGGTGACGCTAAGCAGCCCATTTTAAGTGTATGCATTGTGTATAACATGACAGTAGGGCATAACAGTACGGCTAGGGTCCGTGCTAAAAGCTGGTACCTTCTCTAATGCAGGGTCCTGAAAATCGGCAGTGCCGGATGGTACCATGACAACGTACGCAACCGCTTCAAGAGATTCGGCAGTGCCAAAGTGATGAAGTCCCTCTACAAGCGTCTGAACGGAGAGGGTCTGTTTGATACCTGAGCTCTGAGACTTGAAACGATGGTCGCTTTTTCACTTGGTCTGTAACAGTCGGTGTCAATGTTTCAGATCAGAAGTTGAAATAATATCTGTGTGCTTGTATGATTATATATTCAGTCTTTTTTTCTGAATGGGAGACATAGTCCCATTCTCACAACACTCTTGGGCCAACTCCAAAATCCTTGGAGTTGTCTATCATCAGGTTATTAGGAGTCCGCACATGTTCTGCATATTGCTTGCTATGTGTATGTGTTTATGTGTGTTCGTGTGGACTGAATTGTGAGTCCCCAAGAGGATAGCCATACAAACGTGCGTGTGTGTGTGTGTGTGTGTGTGTGTGTGTGTGGACCTAAGGCATGCCTAAACAATGATGCCATATGCTGGAGTCACATTTAGAACTGCCTGTGTCTGTAACGAAATGCAGCTGGTTCACTCTATGATTTGTAGTCAGTTATGCTTGCCTGAAGACTTGGACAAAACATTCAAAACTGTGTCTGGTTACATGACGGAACACCATAGTGGCTCAGCTCACAATGGCATCATGGGGTTTGGAGGTCAACGGGTCAATTTTGTAAGGATATACAATGTCAGATTGTATTCCACGGTTGAGTGAATTTCAGTTTAGGGACTTGTTGTGTTATTAGAAGTCTGGAGAGCGAACCTTTAGAAGACTAGATCGTGTCAGTGACATATTTCAGTGCATGGTTGTTTGCTTGTCCTCATGAAGAACATCGTTGTTTTCATAGGAACTCGTGAAGATGATACTCAGAGCATGCCGGATGTCCGCCGTGAGTAGAATAAACCACACATTCATCTCTCAAGCAATACACAATGTTTATATTTAGACTTTCTGCCCCAAAAAGTCACAGTCATAGTATCTAAATGGCGTTTCTACACCAGTATTATGATCTATGAACAATTCTGAGCATGTAGCTTTAGTTGTATATGTAATATGAGAGAGTGGAACGTTCCGGACACCTGATAAAGCAGTGTAATTTTGCCTTTTAGACACATACAATGGCCACGAGGAAGAGCATGCGGAGGCTGAAGCACAGCGCTACAAGATGGTAGGAACGACTGAAGGAAAACAGATCCTTTTGGTTCTCTGTGACGTCATGGTAACACGGAGGCAGAGCAATCCAACGAGTCATCAACAAGCTTTGCAGGCTACCCAAACAAACAATGATGTCTTCTTTCCCCCCCCCCCCCAAACATGGATCCTTCCCAAGCTTGTTCATGAGGCAGCCTTGCCTTGAGCTTGCATTGCCATAGCTAAACATTGTTAGGGCACAGGAACAAAGAAGGTTTCAGTCTCTCTCTCTCTCTCTCTCTCTCTCTCTCTCTCTCTCTCACTCTCTCTCTCTCTCTTGTTCCTTCTCTCCCTCTTTCCATCTCTCCTTATTGCTTTGCAGATGCGCAAGAACAAGCGGCTGCTCTCTGTCCACCCCCTGGATTTCGACGTGGAGGAGTATGTGCCTTACTCCCACTCCCGACGACAGTCCTTCCAGGTGACACAATATCCTCCACTCAGTCACACCCCAATGTTAACTTAACGAGTAGGGCGACCTGTCTCAGAATCAGAATCAGAATTCGGTTTATTCGTATGTATGTTATACAAACACAGAATTTACTGTGGCAGGGAGGTGCAAAACACTAAACATATACGGATCTTAAATTAAGTAAAAGTACAAAAGTTTAACTATTTCTAAGAACTAAACAATCTAAGAATACAACAATTTAAATATAAAATAAAATATATATAAAAATATATATATCACACAAGTGGGACACCGTGTTAAGGGACTCAAGTGGCCTGATAGGTCCTGAGAGGAAATATGTGTTCGAGGTGTTTGTGTTGCGGTGATAATGAGGTTCAATCGGCGGTCCAGCTCATCCAGGAAGAGCGAGGCGAGTACAGGAACGATGTGGAGTACCTCAACGACATGCACCACCACCGCATGAACCGCAGGAAGAGTCTGGACAAGTACATGCGGCATGGTGAGGAACTGACCACGCACACAAACATGACCACACACCCAAATGCATCCACTCTGAGGCCTATACTGTATCAGTATAGCACCACACCACCTACTTACCTCCACTTTGCTTCCACGCTTTAACAGAGTACACACTGTCCACGGCTCCTAATGTGATGACGTTAGCGTGCGAAACCACCCTTAGAATCCGAAACTCTGACAGGACCGCCACTGGTCATGATTACATTTCTTTCCCTAAACTGACCTTTATCAAAATGACCGTAGCCGAAGCATTGCTCTGCAGATGAAGGTCCGTTTGCAGACCCCAGGATGGTGCGCGCCCGCTCCCTGTCCAAGATCGGCTCGTCCATGGCTCGCCAGCAGTACGTGGACACGTCAGAGGAGGAGGAGCTCCAACGCTACCCCATGTACCAGCCCCCGCCCCGCCGCCGACCCAGCAGAGCCTCCTCCCAGGAGAACCTGGGGGGACCACCGCCGGTGTGTGTGTTTGTGTGTGTCTGGGGGTGTTTCTGTGTTTGTGTGTGGGAAGGGTTAGGTGGGGTGTGTGTGTGTACTTGTTAGTGGGGGAAGGGTTTGGTGGGGTGTGTCTGTGTTTGTGTTTGTGTTTGTGTGTGGGAAGGGTTGGGTGGGGTGTGTGTACGTTTGTGTGGGGGAAGGGTTGGGTTGTATGTGTGTGTGTTTGTGTGGGGGAAGGGTTGGGTGTGTGTGTTTGTGTGCGTTTGTGTAAAGGAAGGATTGGGTGGGGTGTGTGTATGTGTACTTTTTAGTGGGGGAAGGGTTGGGTGGGGTGTGTGTTTGTGTGTGGGAAGGGATGGGTGGCTTGTGTGTGTTTGTGTGGGGGAAGGGTTGGGTGTGTGTGTGTGAACAAAGACGTGTGGTAGTTCGGACTAGTTCTAGATCATGGCCACATTGCCAATGAAAGCTATCTGACAGTATTAACTTTGTTATCTTTGATCATGTAGATAAATGAGTTGAACAAACGCATGTCTGCCATCGAGAGCCTCCTTAACCGACTAGAGGAGAAGATGACTGTGCCCCCCGATGAGGTAAGAACTCTACTCACAGAGAGCTAAGATGGAATGAATCCAACACGAAGTAGCCAACAAAAATATGGTTTATCCTTGACATGAGCCTCGTGTAGACAACTGTAGCTTATCGCTAGTATTGTTTCGTTAACCTTTGTCGACGCCTATTTTGACTATTTCTTTAGGGGTCAAGTCCGTGAAACAACTCATGTGGCTTGGAGAGGAAACTGTATTTTCCCCACAGGCTTGCCAATTGCCCTTAACAGACACTTATGGGCAATGACCTCCCTCCTGTCCCCCCCTCTGTGCTCTGTCTCTCCTGTCAGACGACACCTCAGACCACCGCTCAGCTGGAGGAGGAGAAACTGCGGCGGAAGCTGAGCGAATTGGCGGGCAACGTCAGCGACAAGGGTCTCTCCTCCGACGAGGAGACGGGGAAGAAGCTCTCCCTGGCCAAGGGGACCCCTGTGAGGAGCGGCCCCTCGGCGGCCCCTCCACGGGACCCCGTCCTGAGCTCCTCCAGCGACGAGATGCCCACCGAGGCTCAGAAGGTGGGCCTTCCGAAGGTCTCCCCCCTCACCAACGGAGAAGTTGGTGGGCCGACCGCTTTGCGGGGGAAGGCTGTTGTTTGCTTGGAGGCCCTAGTCCATGTTTCGGGTCTTCATTGTCTGCTCTAAGGTCATGGTTGCTAGGGCAGGGGTTGCTAGGGCAGGGGTGTCCACTCTTTCTGTGGACTCTTTCTTGATGTTGGCCGTAATGTCCTCTGTTCATGTTTGTGGTCTTGTTGGTAGTTTGTGCTGTTGTTGGTGTCTACAGGAATGACAAAAATTATTTCATCTTCTATGAAGATGTAAATGAGTTACATTTGGATGAACTCTTATCTACAAGAAGGCCCAAAAGTGAATGTTTTTAAAAACAGTTGAATTGCAGCGAATGCTCAATCGCTCGATTTCAATGTTGAATGTATTTCAGTACACACAAAGCGCAAGGATCATTTTAGCTTAGCTTTAAGTTTAGTTTTACGTTTAGTTGTTTAGACTTTGCAGAGATTAGTGCTGACTGTATGACTGCATGCCTTCCTGGCTAAATCTCCCTTTAAAAACAAATCAGTCTGCTTCTAATGTGAGAAGTTAGTCGTTAGCGTAGTTGCTAATTCCTGTCCCTTTACATGGCTTTCAGAGATCCACCGCGGCGGCCCTCTGTGACATCACCACAGAGGTTCTAAGAACCATTAATGCCACTGAAAGTGCAATGACTGAATACGGCCCATCAAAGCCTATTGACAGATCCCTTTTAATTGGGACTGATGTAAAGCAAGCAGATGAGGCTTACAGGGAACTTGAGGAAAATGTAAGCTTAAAACTCGCACCCCCCCTCTCCCCCCTAAGCTATCATGTCCAAATAGCTGTTTGTTTAAGTGTAGGTCTGTGGAGCTATGCCCGGGCACCTTCCTTCTAAAAGCATGCGAGATACTGCTGTCTTAAAGGGACATTCCACTCAAAATTTCAAGCCCTGGGAAATTGAATTCCTTGACACACTGAGAGTGCCACTCACATTTGAATATCTTTGTTTCTCTAATGTCTCTTTAATGCAGACATGACCTGCTTCGTTTCCCAGCTGTCTCGTCTGAAGTCTATGACTTTGGTGCTGAGCTGAGTTGGTGCATTGACCAGTGGTCGCTCTCTTCCCCAGGTGTACATGACCGCCGGGAAGTCGTTCGAGCTGGAGAAGAAGCTGAGGCTACTGGAACACAGCGCTACCAACCGCTTCGGGGGGGCCACGGACTCGGACCTGTCTGAGCTGGAGGACGCGCTGGCCGTCACGGCTGCCAGAGTTCAGAGCACAGAGAGCGAGGTGGGTTAGCTCCGCCCCTAGCTTGTGTACCGGTCCTGTAAACAGACATTACTTACTGATGAAGCCGCTCAAGTAACAGTGGGAGACTTGGTTCTGTAGGAACTCTCATCATCCTTCTCTTCTTTCTTCTCGTTCCGGACTCTGACCTATCACTTTTCGATGCTTGTTTTAGGTGTCTGACATTGAGAATAAGATTGCTGCCCTCAGTGCCACAGGAGGGGACAAGGCTAAGAAAAAGGTGAGGGCCATTCAAATACTCCTCTATGTTTGTTTCCGTTTCAAAGCATTCCTGTTGATATTCCCGCGTGTATTCGCGTCATGCCCTGTGTTGTGTTTCCTAAACACTTCTCCCCCGCTCCTGCAGGTCACAGGCAGTCAGCAGAGGAAACGATACACCCAGGACTTTCCCACAAGTAAGGCTTCGAAATGCACTATCTTCACGCCCCGTTCTACAGTAAATAATACTGCATGCTATCCTGCGCATGCTACTGCGCGTCACCTCCTTACTGCGTCGTCATTCATTAGCTTCTCATCTGTGGAACAGAAGGATTAGGTTTGGCTCTTATCCCCTACATGAAACGTAACATTTGGATTATGAAACTGGTTGCAAAAAACCTTTGATCTTCTCTTCCACAGAAACCAGCAATGGCTCAGGGTCTCTCCGGAAATAAACAAACTTGTAAAGGACTGTGTCGGCATCTGTCCCTTGACACTGTGTGGCTCAACTAAGCAAATAAGCTCCCATCCCTTAACTTTGATTCTTCACATATTTGCCAACTTTGATAGATGATCATACAAGTAATTACTCCCCTGGGTTACTGCCCTGAATAACACATCTCTTTCAAAGCGTGTGTACATGTGTGTGTGTGTATCTATGTGTTAGGCATGTTTTGTTACTACTGAGATCGGATCTGATTGAGCTCCTCTCTCTGCTTCAGAATATCTTATTGTGCTCAAGGCCCTAGGATCAAAGTGCTAGAAAAAAAAGATTTAGTGTATTGATAAAGATTGGTGTATTTATCAGCTAGTTGCTTGGCAAATGTTTTCTTGTATGTCCGGAATTATACTGTTAATCCCAAATCACCTGTAAAGATAATGCACTGTTGGTTGTGCCACCAGTGATTGTGTATATCACAATCCAAATGGCTCTTGTTGAAGGATAATGTTTATCTCCATCTATATATATTGATCTACATAGATATAACTTGTGTTTATGCTCCTTTGAAAGTCTATACTATAGCAAATGATATTGCAAAAAGCTGCAAGGAGTTTATGTACTCCTTAGGATATCATATATGCGCTTGTATCCCATAAATTATAGAACATTAACTTTTTTATGTGTTTTTATTTGAAACCCTGTTATTCAACTGTTTATTCTTGACAGGCACAGTACTGGTTATACTTCAGCTAGTTTACATTAAAGCAATATCATTTACCATACTGTATACAACTGAATAGACCTGCTGCCATCTAGTGCCATTTCAGATCACTTAGCTAAACGTTGCTGTCGACAGACACATTTGCATGATCCATGTGAGTTTAACTATTTAACTACCTACCATGTGAGTTTGATATTAGGTCAGACTGGATGGTAGAAATTATTCTTTATTCTTTCAATTGCATTTAATTGAAACAAATAATAAAAAGCATGTCTCCCCTTTAGCAGCATGTCAGGTTGAACACAAGATGGAGTAAGAGCACAACTAAACACGTTGTGAGAGGCTCCACTTATTTTGGCTTCATCCTCTTCCACCAAGACACTCAGGTGTTGATTATGAGCAGTAGAAATAGCATACCAACAAAGACATAGGTTTAAGATAATGATTACTCACTCCCGTCCCCAATCAATTTGGAATAATTATCACTAGTCCAGGTTGAAGAGGATCAAATGTGAAATCATCCACTAGTAGGCTATGGTTTATTTATAAAGGCCCATGAATCAAATCCTAACAATTTGATTACACATAAAATGAAGTGTAACCTTAATAGGATATGTGTGGCAGGAGAATATCATATTTTTGGAAAATGTCAGGAATCAGACATCAAAAGCTACTAAGAGGCTTTCCATTTATTAGATAGATCAGACAAAGTTAATTTATTTGAATAAAGGTCAGTCGTGATCTACAAGTTAGGGATGTTACCACTATCTGCAGTCCGATCTGCAGGCGTAGCCCCGGAACGTGTATTCTTCACAGTGTGGTCATCATCCGGGATTGCTCCGCAATAAACTTTTCTCCATCTGTTTTGGCATTTTGCGATTGGGAGTGTCGACTTCAAGCAAATAACGAGGACATAATTGAATTGAAGAGAAGACAATCAAACGAGTATTCGACGGGTCCATGGAAGCACATTTGCAGGCCTATGTCCCTTACAGAAGCTTAAATGTATTAGGATGACAATGGCGGATTAGATAGCTGACAATCGAGGTAGCCTGCCCTATTAGCCTGATGTTTTGACTAAAGGAAGCGACGCGTGTGATAAAATGTTTATCAGCAACAGGCATTCAGTAAGATAGTGTATGATATGATAAAGTAAATGCTTCGGTTGCTGCATCAAATACAGATGGAACAGAATGGCATCTTTTCCGGTGACAGAGAAAATATTGGGTTGTATCGTATTCGTTGAAAAAGACTCACTCTTCACACATTTTATGGCAATGCTATTTTCCATTGCGTGGACATGATATTTCCAGCTCGCGGATATCGGATTCACTGGTCTCGTTCTTGAATTTTCTTTGATTCTGACACGTATGCTAACATAGGCAACCATATCGTCACCGACAAACATGGGAACTCAGGTTACTGGAAGAAAGAGGATTCCCAATAAAGAAAAATTGACCGCAGAGGACGATGCTCTCAATCAGATTGCTCGAGAGGTAAGTTTTTTTTGGAGATGTGTTATTTATTCATTTCGGCAAATCGTCACACTGCGCCAAACCTACACTAATCAGGGACACGTTCAGTAACAGTAGGCCTATAGACTCAATCCTGCGACTAAAAGGATATTTTTGACTGCAGTTATTCTAAACTAAAATCATGCACTATTGGTTATCAGTCCCCACCCAACTCAACGAAGGCAGCGCATTCATTCAATTGGCATATTGTGGTGCAGTCTTTTCCTATCCTATGCATTCGCTGAACTAACACAAAAGAGTCATTATTTGTGAGAGGAACCATTGACATTGTTAGTTTGGCCTACATAGTGAAGAATGTGGATTGAAGTGTAGCTAACAACAGAGCGAAATGAATGGGTAAATTGTAGTGAGCAAATTGCATGCTAAGATGACAAGGCTATTGGGGAAGACTGGTTTAAGCCTGGTGGTCATTATCAGTTGTGAAACCGGTACCAGCTGAAAGCTTCACCTATTTATTTCACTGGCGGGCTACAAGGGAGAGAATGCTGACGTCAAACCACTTCACACTGCCAGAGATGCACCTCAATAAACAATTTCTCTCCTCTCCTCCACACTCTGGGCTTATCTCAAGGTCTATGTCATCTTGATTCTTGGCGTGCTGTATGACTTGGGATATACACCCATACAGTATAAGCTTATTGCACACACTTGGCTTAATGCTGTTCCTTATAGGCGGTGAGTGCTGTAGGAGACCTGCGATTTAGAGAATGTATTCAACAATCCTATACTTCATGGGAACACGCCAGGTCACTGCACTTGCTGATAGCTGTGTCCAAACAGTTCATCCAGCACAATGATGTTGAGCTCTCCTGGGCAGCACATGTGGATATTTGCAAGGACACGCTTCTGACCAACTATAGACTGTGTTCTGTTTACCAGACATCTGGAAAGCATTGGCCCACTGGCGCCCCCGTCTCGTTGGCTCTGAATGTCATTAGAAACAAGTTCTTCCTGTCTTCGTTTTCATCTCGTTGGTTTATCACCATGTAAACTTGCTCTTCAGGGGGGGAACCCAAATCACTACAAGATTTTAAGCACACCAACTGACCTGTGTTCATTTAGTTGACACTCATCCAAAGTTATATGGAAATGGTGAGTATAGTTGGCCTAAATGCAGATAATCAAGGACCAGTAGTCCTGTGTTGTACTCGGACAGCGTGCACCAATAACAAGTCTAAACTACGATATTGCATTAATACGAATGCGATCACTGATGCTGAAGGTTACTTTCCAAAATGGATGTGCTTGTTACACCTTATGTACTGTCTATATCAACCACATAGCCAGCACACACCCAGTGGCAGCATCACAAGTGTGTTGGCTCTCATTGGTGACGTGACGCTTACGGTACACATGGGTTTGGTTGACAGAGCAATGGCGTTCTTATACAGGATCTGTTCTCAAAGGATGGCCCATACACAGTATTCTTAGTTATTCAAGTATGGGATTATTGTCACGTTCATCGATTACTAAGCTACTTAATATTGTCTTTGAATGAGGAAAGCTCTGCTAAGCAAAAGACTTCCAGTCATGGAATAACAAGGTGTTTTTGCAGAGAGGGCGATATTCACATCATTAATATGCTGCAGCGTGGCTTGATCGTGCCATCTCACTTCAGTGTCATGGTAGTGTTACTGAAGCAGCAAATGCGTGTTTGTTCCAGACGGCTCACTTTGCACTTTGGTGGTAAATTAACTTTGGATAAATAACAATGACCCGTGAGATCATAGGACCATTTATTTTCCAGGCTCCACATAATCCTGATTTAAGTAAGTTATATTTGGTTTATTTTGTAGGTACAAAATAAAATAAAAAAATCCTTAGCAATGTTGATGCACCTGGTTTTGCCATGGCTTGTTTAAATGGCTGTTCCAAGGAGCAAGTTGAATGTGGAGTTCGATGGGGAATTCCAAGGAATGGACAGATTGAGAGTTTGGCATGGGGAGTGTTGGCCGGGGGGGTAAGAGAGTCTGGATGGCTCAGGGTGGGCCTTGGCTGATGTGCCTGCATGCTGGAGAGGCTTGACCTACTGGCTAAGATGACAGCTGTTCCTTTGGTTGCACAGTTGTGTGTGTGTGTGTTTGAAAGCACTCTGAGCTAGGGGATTGGGCTGTTTCTATCCCAGTGACCTGCATCTTTTAAGCCTGAACTGTATCATCCACATCCTGATTTTAAATCGCGGACTGAATAGTCATAACATTGAGTTTTTACACTATTGGGGGGACATTGTCATTCCAGTGCCAGTAAATTTGATTCAGTAACAGATTAATTCAATGGTAATACAAAAAATGATGCCAATAAATGACTGGCCACTTGAAATTGCATATAACAAATGGTTGGGATCATCTCACTAGAATCATGCCGGCAATTATGAATATTACTCTTTGAATATTACATTTTGCTAATATTGCTGCTTCAGTCATGGATTTGATGGTTTGGAGCCCATTGACTTCTGTCATACCTCTGCCTTCAGTATCTCTCTGCTTGGTGGGTATGGTGCTAACAATGCTTTGTGGGACAGTTTGAGGGCCGAGTTAAGCCTCCTCTTAAGGCTCGGGCCAGGCTAAGGTGACCGGCCCTGGAAGGAAGTGATGCGTAACAGGGACTAGTGCTTTAAGAAGGGATTAGACTGGCTGGAGCTCTGGGCAGAGGCAGGAAGTGTTCCCTCTGACCTCTGACCCCCTGCCACCTATAGAAATACTGGCCATGGGTGGAGAGGACAGCAGTGGTGTTTTCTTTGGATGGTTAAAAGCAGTGTTTCTCTTTGGCCGGGGCCGGCTGGAAAGTTGGAATGCGGTTGGCTGGTTTGGACAGAATGATGAGTGTGGTGACAGTGGGTGACTTTATTCATCCCTGAGGGTTGGATTTAGTTATAAAAGTTTGTCCTGAAACAAACTAGGCTTGATTCAAAAAGGGCTCTTTAAGAAGTACACCAGTTTTAATGGCTTCGGATTGAGTTTTGTAATTGGGTTTACCAATAGAGAAAGGTTATTTTTGAGCAATTAAAAGCATAATAGCCTGGTCAGAGAACACTTAGAGGGCCCAGAATAGACCAGCTAACGAGTGTTGATGTGTGCCATGGTTGGCATTGGGATTAAATATGTTTGTTCCATTAAGTATTTTATAATTTAGTTTAAAGAGCCCTGATACCACGCACACCACATGCCAACACACAATGCAAGTCTGCTCATCAAAGCAGTTTAATCTGTGGGGATCCTTCTAAGAAGATTAAAACACTCTCAAACATTGCCGTCGACATTTAGGGGCATTGGCTGTGAGGTGATGAGGCGTTCTTTCCGGAAAACAATGAAATCGAAATAAACCAACCCCAGGTGGGAGCCCAACGTCAGTGTTCTTCTCCTGATGCTGGGTTGACTGTTGAAATTTGACCATTTCTGTGAAGTAATAGGATTTCTGCAAACACTGTTACCCCTTCTTTCTCCTGGTCACAAACACCCCAAACCTTAGAAAAGGACCTCGGAGGCCCGTTCATGATGTTCAAAACAGAAGGTGAGAGCTTCAATCTAGCGCCATAGACCAGTATGTACTAAACTGCTGCCTCACTGGCCTGTCCTGCTCACGTCGACTCCTTCCGACAGCTCCGTAGGGAGGTCTTTCAGCAGTGAAAAACATCTGCTCTGCCTGAGAGCTGCATGGCCCCTGTGCCAACTTGTGGAAGCTCCAACCGGCTAATGGTAGTGACCAGAGGCTATTTTTCCAAGTCACAGGGAACACTTTGGCTGTACGAGAAGGCAGGCAGCTGGTAAAATAGGAAAAAAAACGTTCTGGATTTGTAGTGCTTAATCATACCGCTCAGATGGCTGAGCGGTTAGGGAATCGGCCTATTAATCAGAAGGTTGCCGATTTGATTCCCGGCCGTGCAAAATGACGTTGTGTCGTTGGGCAAGGCACTTCACCCTACTTGCCTCGGGGGGAATGTCCCTGTACTTACTGTGAGTCGCTTTGGATAAGAGCGTCTGCTAAATGACTAAATGTAAATGTACTTGGTAATCAGGAATACCTAGTTTTAGATAGAGTTCGATCGAAATGCCTCCAATTGTGGATTTGAAGCAGGTCTGCCTTATGCAATTTGTCTTATTGCAGAGGATTGAAATATCAGTGTCACCTAATTCAGCGATCAGTTCAGGGCTGATCTTTTTCGGGCTCACAGGTTCATGCTGCAGGCGGTCTCCATGATTCAGTGGTTTTCCTGGAAGTGTCAAATCTAAACTCTAGTCATTCCCAGTGTGTGTTTTTTCCCAGCTGCTGTCTCTAGAGTTGACAAGCCTTGAATAAGTGCCTGTGCAAATCAGCCCCGTTGGGTCGAGATTTTGACTTGTGTCGAATGGCTGACTGCCCAAGCCTCCCCCGTTCTCCTCAGTTTTGCGTGTTGACCCTTTGCAGAGGACAATCGCCTTTTAAAAAAAGCCTTATGTTGCTTTGCAGTCTCCTGTCATTCCAAAATGGTTTGGCGGTGACACGAGTCATACGCACCAAGTCATACGCTTCATCATTTGTGTTGTGGGAGTCATGGGCGTTGTCTTTGATGTGTCAGGACATCTACCTCTGGCTGTGTCCTAGTCCAGGGTCCCACCATGCTGCTTAATGGTTCACAGTGACGCCTTAACTAACGTCTGCCTTGAAGCCCCGAGATAATCCCTGTCAAATCTCCTGAGGAGTGTAAAGTCTCCTGATCCTCCGAGGCCACCGTACCTGTGAGGCTTGGCAGGGACTTACGGCTTGGAATGAATTAGGAATGCTCAGCTGCTAATGAGAATCCCATGTGTGTCTCTCGCAGAAAATTGCTCGGTCCTAAACTATTCCACCCCGCCGTCAGCCAGACGTCTCCAAAAGCATGGAAGGTGTTCCTCTCCTGTCTCTCGCTGTCGCAGGCATACATGTGGCAGTAATTAGCAAGGAAAGGTGCTTGTTAATGTTGCTCCTTGCTTGGCAGTCAGTGCTGTTCCATTTTCCCCTCTTTCTTGTGTTTAGTTTTGTTTATCCAGGCCGATTTTAGTATATTTTTAGAACTGAACTCCGCATATTGAACCCATATTGAGTCCAGATGTCTAATGGAGTTTTGTTCATTTTCAGTCTTTAAAATGGTCTTAATATATTTGTGCTGGTGTTGTTAAAGATGTTTTTCCTGCTAATTGCTACCTTCAGTCTGTCAGCAAGCTGTGTTTACGGTGGATCAAATAATAACCTTTTACAAGGTGAGAGTGCAATCAAAGCAGATCTCCCAGCTTGCACTATACTGGTACCAGTGTTGTTGTGGTCCATGTATGGGTGTGTCTCACCAGAAATGCAGGATCATCCACATTCTCTCTCTGTCTCTCTCTCTGTCTCTCTGTCTGTCTCTCTCTCTCTGTCTCTCTCTGTCTCTCTCTCCGTCTCTCTGTCTCTCTCTCTCTGTCTCTCTCTCTCTGTCTCTCTCTCTGTCTCTCCTGTCATCCCAAAATCATATTGGAAATGCTTCCCCCTAGTGGCTACAAATCCAACCAGACTCAGCCCTCTTGTCTAGTTCATGTGCCCTTGCTTCCCCGGTCGAGTTAGTCAGCCCTAACTCAACTGAAGTGGTGTTACAGATGGATTCCCCTGTGTGTATTCACCTATCCGGTCAATTAAGATCAGAGCGTCCTTTTATAAACAGCAAAGCAAAGTGGAAGCGAGCAGGGAGTTCTCTTTCTGCATGTCTTGTAGTCTGCCAGTGCAGTGCAGGCTATCATGTGGTCTTGCTGAGCCTGGCAGCGTTGGGTCCTAACCCGTCCAGCCAGGGAGAGGCCTGTGTTCTGGTTCCCTGCCAGAGACACACCAGCCCTGGTTCGGCCCAGTGGACGAGTCATCGTCATGGTGCCCAGTAATCCACACACTCCAGTGAGCCTGCTCAGCCTTCCTGAGTGAAACCTCCTCTCAGGGCACAGTAGGACACTGTGGACTAAACCTCTCTCGCGGTCGGCGTTTTCAAGGCGACGGCAAAGTTTCGGTCCTCGCTTAACTGTCGTCGATTATATAGGTGGGTGTGTGTTTACCATGCCACTTCATCTCAAACAATGGACGTGAGTGACGTAATCATGTTGGAATTGATTACCAAGTGCAAGGGCTTATGAGGGACTGCCTCAACACTATCCTGATCTAATTTGTCTTCAAAGGGTCGTTTCATCTCCCCCCTGCCTTGCTATCCAGCTATATTAGCCTGCTGCATACATAACAGAGTAGCAGCAGTCGGTCCTCCTCTCCAGTCAGCTCTCTGGCTCCAGTCTCTGGAGAAGGTTCCAATGGTAACAGTTCACCCACACTTAGAAAAGCTGCTGCTGACAATTCAACACAGACGATTCTTTTTAACTTTTTCCTCTCTCTGTGTGTTTCAGGCCGAGGCGAGGCTGGCGGCGAAGAGGGCAGCCCGGGCGGAGGCACGGGAGATCCGGATGAAGGAGCTGGAGAGACAGCAGAAAGAGGTGAGGTTCCGGAAGGTTCTGGGGGGGCACCCCAAGACCAAAATGGCAACTAGAAGCAAAGAGTGACATGGAAACATCTTGTTTTTTAATATATATATTTTGGTGTGAAACTACCTCAGGTTTACCTCTATGGTTTTGTATTGTAGTTATGGACGGGAATACATTTTTGGAGCTTTTGTGGTTGGGGTGGCGCTGTGTTGTCTAGGTTAGTAACAGTATGGCTTGTTGCAAAATCAATTCTGGTTTGAGTCAGCTGAAAATAGCTTGTGTATGCACCCTCAAACACATGGGAGTAGGATCAAACTGAGAATTATTGGGATGTGTTCCAATCCAAATAATGGGACAATAGACCTTTGCAGACTTGCCCTGTTGTGTACTCGGACTGCTCAGGGATTGCTTACTATTCTTGTTTGAGATGGTGGAGTTCTATAGGTTTGCTGCTGGCCTTTTGTTTCGGTAACAGAGTGGGTGTGACCGATCCATTGAGTTTTCTCAAGAGTGCTTCTTAGGCTCAAACATGCCTTGAAAATGGTCAGAATCCAGTCAATCAGAATTATACTAAATCAGTCAACTCAAATCGGTTTAAAGGCTGACCAAGGTTAGAGGAATATGTTTTGATCTAGCTGCTTGGAGGGTTTGAAGTCATTATGAGGGACTAAGCGCCAGACTGGAGCAGTGTTTTGGGGGTGTATTTCTACATGCAGTACCTGCGGTAAGCACAGAGCTGGTTGTGGTAGTAAAACAACAGCAGCGATCCTCGTTCTCCATGCTACTGTTTGTAGGTAAACACAGCTGGGTCCGCACGGAGGACTGCTAAAAGGACGCAGCTCAGATGCATGTTTGAGTTATTATGATTTGCCATGCTCATTTCGACGCTAACTGCTGCTACCGTGGCACTGTCTGCTCCTTTCTCACTCGTAACTTGTCTTAACCCGATGTCTTTCTCCTTCTCATCCCTCCATCTTTCCCTCTGTTTTCATGTCTTCTCTCCATGGTGTCCTGCCCTTTCCGCCTGTTTTAGATTTATCAGGCCCAAAAGGTAGGCACTCTCTCTGTCTCTCTCTTCCTGGTGACATTTCAAAGCACATTCCTCATCTCTGTCTTGAGCCTGTCGACTCGATAAAATGTCGAAAAAACCCACAATGTTTAGATTTCAGGAACTGAATTCATTGCTCTTTTTAAAAACAAGATTTGAAACTTTTTCCTCATACAGGTTCATGGTTCAAAGGTTCAAAAATGTTTTACTGCTCTTGTGTCGCTTTCCAAATCCTTGACTTTCCTTCCTTCCTTCTTTCCTCTATCCTTCCTCTCCACCCCCCAGAGATACTATGGTCTGGACAACAAGTGGGGGCACATTGAACAGTGGATGGTAGGACAATGCAGAGCCTGGTCTCTGGACTGCATTCGATTGCATGACGCGACGCGATGGCTTGCTGCACACATGCTTGCAGTAGTAGATAACCCGTGGTGCCGTAGTGCTTGCTGTTCCTACGTGGCCTTTAGTAGGTTCACAAAAACAAAAGAGGGCCCTCCTGCCCTCCCTCCTCCCCCCACCCCCATGTAGTATAGGCTTTGGTGTTGTCTATGTAGATGTATCGGTCAGAAATAAAAGTTTCCTACTGTACAAGTGCACCGGCATGTGGTAAACAAGTTGCCTTTTGCAGGCATTTAGGTACAGTAGATGGGCCACTGTGTGTGTGTGTGCGTGTGTGTCCACCAGACATAGGGCAAAGCTGATCTACATTCCACCAAATCCCGTGGAGCCACAGGGGTTCCCGATGCCATCTGACGGGTCGGAAACCTCACCCTCTGATAGCATGAGGGACAGTCAGGATTACGCCCTGGTCACATGACAAAGAGCTTACCCTGCCCGACTGCACCCCCCCCCCCCCCCCCTAGCCCCACCCGCCTCTAGCCAGACTCCCTGCTGTTGATCCGTGCTCTGTGTAAAGACAGCAGGAAGAAGTGGCGGCGAATGGAACGTGCCGATGTGAAATGCATGCAAATGTGATGTGCACCGACTGGGGTTAGTTCAATTCCTGTTTCCACCTAGTCAAGGGATTGACTGCCTGCTGGGTAAACTCCCCAACTCAAATGGCCAGCTCCGCTGGAGTGGAACTAGAATTGAGCCCAACCCATATGGCGCTGCCTGATGCGACCTGGTGGTGAAAGCCATTTCCTCCCCATCTGGTAGGAGGGTTTCTCCTCCTTTTGACCTCTGACCTTTCTTCTCTCCCTTCCTTTTCTTTCCGCGCGGCCTTCCAGGAGGAGAGTGAGCGGTACTCCCGTCTCTCTCGGAGACACACTTCGGTCGGTATCCTCTCTCCTGCATTCTTATCTCTCTCTCTCTCTCCTTCTTTGTTGTTCCTCACAAAAATGCCCTTTTTTTTTTTTTTTTTTTTTTTTACTGTGGCAATACCTGATGGAAAAACTCCCTCCAACATGACTCTCAGTGTGTTGTGAGCAGCATTTGACTGTGTGTGTGTGTGCGCCCTCTCTCACAGATCTCCGACGATGAAGAGCGGATGTCCGTTGGAAGCAGGGGCAGTCTTCGGGTCAGTACACCTGAGTTTCCTTCTCTCCCCTCTCTGTTCTCACCTTCACACAGGTGGCCTTTGCTGCAAGACACGCACACACTGACATAACACGGGTCCTAACCTTTCAAAGCTTACATTTCCACTGCCGCTTGTCAACAATGAGACGGTAATGGGCTCTTTGAAAAGAGTTGAATATCTGCCCTTGAACAGATGGGTATTGTACCGTAGGTAGCAGAGATGGAAAGGCAGAGGCATTTTTCACACCTTTTACACTAACAATATGGTCAATGTCGAATCAACCAGCATGAAGTGAAAATCAGCTCCATTTAATTTTGGGCTGATACGAATGTTTGACCTTGAAGAGTGTTCCACATCAATATACGTTTCAGAGGCAGATGGAATTTTCCAAGTAGCATTTAGAAGCACATTTAGTTATGCACTAACGATCAGTCATCTTACAGAATTAGGGCTTGGGCTGTGGCAACTGCTGTCACGCCCCTGTCAACAGTCAAGCTAGTCAGCATAGCTCCAGTCGTCTGTGAGGTCACACCCAACTATAGCTTTCTTCTCACACGGGTGAAAGATGAGATAGAATTCTGCACTACGTAACTTTTTTTTTGCGAAACTTTGTTACATAACTTATTTTTTTTTGTACCTTGGTCAAAATAGTCCCCCCGATTCAATGATATCTACTTTGTTTGCTATAGGTTATGCTTGGCAGACTCTTGTGCGGCTAACTCAGTGGTAGTGACCAAATCAAACATACCTGAAGTGATTGACTGAAAGCACATACGGCTTTGTTCCATGCAAGGGAGCAACCTTAATCTATCCCCAAGATGTACAAGAACCTTGCCTGTAGGGGAAAAACACTGGGCTGAGATTGAATGACAGCAGAAGATATTGTTCCCAAAAACACACACGCAGCATTCTAGAAATATCCGTGGACGTAAGGACACACGGCTGCCTGAGAGCGTCTGCTTGTTGATCTGCCCCTTCCTGCTGTTGGAACCATCTTTAGTGTTCTCTAAAACTCAACCATTTCTCTTAATCCCATTTTCCCACCAGAACTACAGAACCAGACACCTCCTAATTAGTACTATTTAATTTATTTCAGCAAATTGAAGCACATCATTCGTTATTATTTGATTGAAAAACCAACGCTTATTAAGGTAGGGTAGGATTCCAGACTATTTACCAGGTTATGTAGCGAAAGGCCTTCAAGTAGATGGAGATGATTGCTAGGTTGGTTTCCTGTTTCCATTGTTGGAAAGATGTACAGATATAGCCAAGATGTCAGCGACTTCAGTGAATGTCGGGGAACAGGAAAGTCTGTTTTATCACCCAATTGGACCCCTTCTGGCGAACTCGTGCCATAGAATGTCTGACATGCTGGTAGACATAACATACTGCTTGCTTTGGTTGACCACACCCACTCCTACCAGACACCTGTCATAACATCATCCTGTGTACAGTACTCTCAGATCCTGTGTCCTGTGTGTATTTTCTTTTAATCCATTCTCGTCATGTCTCTGTCTCTCTGTCTGCATTTCTCCTGTGTGTGTGTGTGTGCTGTTCCTGTGCAGGGGACCCACTTCTCGGATCAGTACTGCAGCACCAGCAGTCTACCCTCTCTCAGACAGCACAATAACTCCACTCAGAACGGCCGGGTCTGTCCCCTTCACTCGCCCCCCACACCTACCCGCCTCTCCCTCACCCCCCCCCCTCCCACCCTCACCCGCCCCTGCGTATCTCCGTCCTCCACATCCCCCCCCCCCCACCACCTCACTCCTGAGTCACTGTGCTTCCTCCACCTCCTCCGTCCTCCCCCCCCCCCTCTCCTTCTCTCGCTCCCTCCTCCTCCACCTCACCCTGTGTAGCTGAGATAAGACTGTGACGTGGGCGACCGTCTCGTGTTCCATGGCAGTCTCTCCAAAACCTAACCTTTAACGTTGCGAGCTTGTGGGGGCACGAGACGGTAGCCGAGCAAGGTTGCTTGGCGAGTATTTGGAACTTGTTTTTTTGTTGTTGTTGTCGTTTTTCTCCCTCCACACGTGAAGCCCTCCATGCTCTATAGTGAAGGCCAACGCGCCCAGAGCCAAAGGGTTGGTCCCTCTCTCTCACCCTTCTCCATGCCGCCTTCACCTCACCTAGAATGTGACCTAGAGTAGATGGATGAGCGCCGGGAGAAAGGATGGATGGACGGATGGAGAGACGGACAGAATGATGGGTGGAGGAACGGACAGCTGGGTGGATGCGTGGCTGGATGGAGCTTTGGGTGTAGTGTATTGGGGTGGGTTAGGTGGCTAGTGAGGCTGTACGGTGGATGGATAGAAAGGTCAATCCGATAAAGGAGATGGCGAGGGCCTGCATATATTCATGCGTCCAACTCATCCATCATGCACGGCCTGACACTCGGACGCCAAAAGCCACCGTGTGCTTGTGCATCGCTGCCCCAAGATGTCACCCGTGTCACTGTGCATGGCTTGACTGGCCGCTTAGTGCATGGTTGGGCCCGTCACAACCGCTCTCTCTCTCTCCCCCTCGCTCCTTCGCAGAGCCGTCACTGTTGACCTTGGAACGCGCCGAATCCTGTTTTCAAGGTGATGGATGCTTGCGGCAGTACGTCTGTGTGCGCCAGGCTGCTCATGCATGTCCCACTGCCGCTGTCTACATAACCCCTCCCCGTCCGCGATGCCATGTTTGAGAAGAGGGTCTGAAGAAGGGTCGGGATGACGTGGGAAACGTGGCGTGACCGTAGCGACCGTGACCATGCTGTGGACTGCGGCTCCGTCTCGTGTTGACACAGGCATGCTTGCATCGATGGGCGCAGTGATATCCCGGGTCTTTGTGAACCGTGTCTAACGTCCAGTTGTTGTGTCCGTGTCATTGAGGTTTGGATGGACTTGGGGCAACATTGTGCACTTTCGCCGTTTACCGTGCCTGGGTGGTTGGTTTTGTGTGTATTGACACAAAGGTATGACTGTATCCGAGGTGTAGTAGAGGTGCGTGTTCAGTTCTACCATGTGTTTGTCCCTGCATGCACATAGCCAGCTGGTTGCCATTATTTCCTCTAGATCTGCCGTTAGCACAGTCCTGCTGTTAGCCGACCTGCGGTTAGCAGTCCTGCTATGAGAACAATACTCACGGCAGATTGGCTGTCTGCTGGTTCAGTGCATGGCACAAACGCATGGGTGGAAGGAACCTTCTACACCTCTGTGGATGTGTGAGAGGCGAACACTGACACTGTGTGTGTGTGTGTGTGTGTTCTCTCCTGTCTGCAGGGCTCTGTGTGTGAGGAGTCTGTACTCGGCAACACCCGGCGCTTTAGTGGCTCCAGCGCTCGCGGCGTAAGCCCTTGGAACGCCCCCTTGTCCCCTGCCTTGGGGTCGGAGGGGGGTCGCTTAGCATGCCTGACATGACACATGGAACTGCACAAGCCTGTCTGCATGAAGGTCGTCAGTCAGGGGGTCAAGCCAGTCTCTTTTGACCTTTCAGACAAATTCAGAATCCATCCCTCTCTGGCTTGTTGAAATAGCACTGGCGTTGTCCACCTTGTCTTGCATTTGACTAAAACTGCATCGAAGTAGGTTACAAACACACACACACTGCTCACACTCTGATGTTGGGTGTGTCGGTGGTCGAATGGTAGGAAATCAATAATTGCGGTTGCCGCTGTATTGAGTAGGGGAGTCTTGGGCGAAGTGTCCGCATGTGTGTTTGGTTTTGGTGTTGAGGTTGCGTGTGGTCTAACCAGGCCTGGTTGACTTGTCCAGCAGTCTTACCCCTGTTACTCAACCCCCTCCTCCCTCCCGCCCTCCCGTTATATCTGCCTGCTCATTTCCCTCTCTTCCAACTCAATCAATGATGTCACTAACTCTCTCTCTCTCTTTGCGTCTGTCTCTTTTCTTCGTCCGCTGTGACTCTGCCAGCCTTCGGACTACAGTGGCTTTCTGGGCTCCAGCTCTCGGGCCTCGTCCAGGGCCAGCTCGGCCCGTGCCAGCCCAGTGGTGAGCTCTCTTCGTCAGTCACTCCCTGTAACCCAAGACCCCTGCTTTAGGCCTCTTCATTGATGTCTGTCCCCCCCCCCCCAATCCCAGTGTCTAGGGACATCGATACCCCTGTGCACCTCAAAGGCACCAGTAAACCGAGATGGACTCTTCCATGTTCATGTCCACGTAGACGAGGCCCCTTTGTGGCTCAGTTCGGTTGCCTCATGCCCCCTGGTGGCCGTGTTGAAGACTGTAGCTTTTGTCATGTTCCTCCTCCAGCCAAGACGAGTCGCTCCCTGACAGAGCTTGTTCCAAGTGAGTGAGAGTGGTACTCTGAATGCACTGTTGTGGGGCTGACCACTCACTCGAAGACTGGAGCGCATTGCGACTAACCAGCATTGGTGCAGCGGTTCAGAAAGCTGGGGTTGGGATCTGAGCATGACCTTTGAGACGACGCCGCTGTGTAGGATTGTGTTCTTGACGGACTTACGGTTTCAGTGGCTTCAGAATGAGCTCTAACTTTTAACGGTTCACAGCGTTTTGAATGGGTGTGCGCACTCTCAAATGTGTGTGTGTAAATATGTGAAGCCATTCGTATGACAGCGTGGATAGAGCCGTGTAGGATACTGACTGACAATCTCAACGGTCTGAGCCTTGATATGAAACATACTTGACGGCTCTTTATCTTTCATCACCAGGTGGAGGAGAGGCCAGACAGGGACTTTCTAGAAAAGGTAAGTGTGTCTCTCTCGCCTGAACCCTCTGCCGACGTTAATCCGTGGGCACGAGACAATCTCCCCCCCCCCCCCAGCATCAACGTTTTTTCAATCCGTAAAGGCCATGGGGGAGGCAGGGGGGGGTTTCGTCATGGAGGGGAGGGAGGACTTGGTGAGGTAGCCCAGCCTCGTGACACAGCACTGACCCCCTGTGGCGTCCTCGCAGGGCTCCAGGACGGCCTCCACCCTGTCGGCCGCCACCCTGGCCTCCCTGGGCGGGGCCTCCTCCAGGAGGGGAAGCTGCGACACCTCCTTCTCCGTGGAGACGGAGGCTTCCATACGAGAGATGAAGGTGAGACCTCGTCCTGTCGGTTCGGTCCTGAAAGTGTGTGTGTGTGTGTGTGTTCCGAGTGCGCCACAAAACGCATTCCTAACAGATCTTTCCACACATTCCCATGATTTTATTTAATCCTGCATGCAGAGGACAAATTCACAGACAGGAGCAGATGTTGAAGGCAGATGTATACAGAGTACATTAGTGTCGCCCCCCCCCCCCCCCCCCCCCCCCCCACAATTAAAAGGAATGTGAATACAGAACGATGGATGCCGACTAAGCAGGCTTGTGTGTGTGTGTGTGTGTGTGTGTGTGTAAGGATGAGATCTCTAAGCAGGCAGGCCGGAAAGAGTCAAGACAATTATAAAAAGGGTTGACTACGGTTTTATTAGCTCGACGTCGGATCATGCCACCAATCCACAACAGAGTGGCTAGCATGAGTGAAGACTCTCTTACAAGAGTGCTTAAATACAGTATCTGGACATGTTCAAACATAGAATGCACAGAATCGCTTCCTTAACGGGTCTTCAGTGGTCAGTGCACTGATACACTAGAACATTCAGCAGGTGAAGTGGTCGTTAATCACATAAGCCCTATTTTGTACATGTTTTGCCTTACTGTCTCCTAACTGTCTGGGCTGTGTGCTATATTCTGCTCAGAGGGGGCCTTGCTGCATGACCTCTTGACCTTACAGAGACACACGCTGTACATGTGCCCAGAAACTCTTCCTTACAGTGTGTGTGTGTGTGTGTGTGTGTGGCGGCAGGACTCCCTGGTGGAGTCGGAGGAGAAGTACCGCAAGGCCATGGTGTCCAACGCCCAGCTGCACAACGAGAAGTCCAACCTGATGTACCAGGTGGACACGCTGAAGGAGTCCCTCATCGAGCTGGAGGAGAGGCTGTGGGAGTCGCAGCGCGAGCTCAGCGACAAGGCCAAGGTCAGGCTCACCTCACAGCAGGGGGGGGGGGGGAGCGGAGAACCGGGCGTTGGACTATGTTAAGGGCTGGGTCCAGTAGAGCTCAGCGGTCAGAGCACTGGACTGCTGATCATGAGGTTGCAGGTTGAAATCCCCTTCCCCCCCCTTTTGTTCTGTACATCGGTTTGGTTACATTAGTTATTCATTTCATTGCAGCCCTAAAGATCACATCTGTGATCTGCAAAAAATGGTTGTCTGACTTCCCCCCCCCCCCCCGAATGCACGGACAGGGAAAACTGTCCCTTTTTCCAGTTCCAGTGGGACACGCATTTGACCAACTTCCTCTCGGCCCTCTTAGGAGTTTGAGAGGGAGAGACATGCCCACGGCGTGCTTCAGTTCCAGTTCAGCGAGACGAGAGAGACTCTGAAACAGAGCGAGGAGCTTCTAACCGTGAGTACCGACCAAGTCCACGTCGGCACCAACAAACCACCTGCGCTGCAACCACAGCACTAACACTGACACTGGCCCAGGTCGTACCTGACAAACTAGTACTCCATCCTATAGGGTCCCCCTCGCATGACCGGGTCTCTTTCGCTGCGCTTGCTTCTCCTGCGTCGCATTCTTCCGCCCGCTGACTTTCCCCCTCCTGTGTGTCTCTTGGTCCTCCGTGCTTTCCGTCCTGCCCCCCCCCCCCTGAACCAGGAAGTGGGGGAGCTGCGTCTCAAAAGGGACAGCGGCGCTAGGGAGATCTCTGACCTGCAGGAAGCGCTGGAGTGGAAGGAGAAGAAGATCGGGGTAGGGCGCCACAGGACTTCCTGTAGGCATCACCTTATCAGAAAGAGATTTCCCCCCTAAGCCCCTCCCCCCTCCTGGCATTCTCCTGTCTCTGCCTAACTCTTCCTAACTCTTCCTAACACGCCGTAACATCTTCACCCTGTTGCTATTTCTTTTCCTTTCCCTTCACCACCTGAATCTCTTCCCTTCCTTCCTTTACTGACTTCCTCCTTCCGGCACTGCTCAGGCCTTAGAGAGGCAGAGGGAATACTCGGAGACCGTGAGGACTGAGCGGGATCTGCTCAGGGATCAGGTGGTCCATCTCAGAGATGCCCTCAAGGTACTGAGTCGGTCCCGTAGGATCGATGCTTTGAGTCCAGAACAGTCTTCGGTTTGATGTCAGTAGAACTGTATGGTGGTGTATCACACGGCGTACGTTGTCGCATTCTAAGATGGGTTCTTTCCTGGTCAGAAACATGGGATAGCGCTGTCGCCTGAGGTAACCACCAATGGGGCGACAGGAGATGGGGCGCTGGACGGTCCGCTCTGTGCAGAGTCTGGCTCCCGATTGGCTCAGGAGGCACAGCCACCTCATATAGGTGGAGAGAGCATGCTGGGTAAGCACCTTTTTGGATGCAACCGGACATTGTCTGATCTTTGCCAATTAACCGTTTTTGGTCATTCCGTTCCATTCCATGATGTTAATGTTTTCTCATCTGTCTCCTCTACTTTTCTTCATGAGTGTCCTCTGTTTAACTGACTGTATGACTCAAAAGGGTACAAATCGTCTTTTTGTTCAGTCTTTTTTGAAAATCCTTAAGCACATTTCGCAGCATCAGCCTGTAGTGGACTGCGATAATCCTTTTTTTCCCCCCCAAGCCTGTTTCTCTGTGATCGAGTCCCCTAATTCTGTTCTCTTCCAGTTAATTTAATCGATTTCTTATGAAAAAATCGAATAAAAAATAAATAATTACAAAATAAAAGAATCCAGTTCATCCAATGAAACCTTTGAGGATGACCCGTGTTTGGTCCTCCAACCTTCTCCCAGGCGTAGCTCTGGAGTTGCCGCTAGACCAGATTGCCATCAAGGCAGCCGCTGTCAGTAGACTGGCAGCCGAGGCTGAAAACACCTCCCAGCAGCTCTGCGAGAGGCCAACTGAAGGAGACTCAGACGACACCTCCAGTCAGCAGATGAAGACAAGCCGTCAGGAGAGGACTGAGAACACCAGGGCAGAAACCACCCAGCAGTGCACTGCAGTCTTACCGGACTATTTCAAGTGGAATGACCAAGAGATAAGAGATGGTCTTCAACCACCGACACGCTGTGCTGGGCAGCGACCCTATGCTGGGCAGCGACCCCAGCGCAGTGCGGAGAACAAGGTGGATTCTGGAATCGAACTCACAGAGGACGTTTTGGTGGATATAAAATGTTTGCGCAGTCATAAAGATAATGGTGATATAATGGACTGGGGAGGATGTCAACGCAGAGGTGTTCATTGTAGACCGACAAGTACGAAGAATATCATGGATGAGTTGATGGATTCAGGACAACGGAGAATATCTGATCTGTTACTGTGCGGTGAGGAGGAGACGACCCTCTTCTTAACGGAGTGTCAAGGTCGCCAAAAGGATCCAGAGGTCGTGCTGGAGTGCGACACGAAGGCTCGTCGGATTGTTCCGGAGGTTTCAAACCCCAGCGGTAAGGACGGCAAGCACCAAGCGGTACCTGAGTTGGTTTTCACATTTGGGTTTGCGTTTGGGCTCGCATTGGGGATTTCTGAAGAGCGGACAAGAGCTTCAGAAAGGGCTGGGAATGGCATTAGGGTTGGTCCGTCAAAGAATTTGCGAGAGGAGCCAGGAAACTCTGGACTCCTCACATCTACCGCATTTCACCCTGAGCTAAGGATGACACCCACGTTTAGAGAAGAGGTCCGGACAAGCTCTGTTCAGATGAAACGAGGCACGGTAGGTCCTAGAAAGTCCTCCGATCTTACTGCCCTTTCACTGACAGCAGAGATGGAAGTCACATCAGATCTGGCCATTCTAGACATTTCCACCAGCCCCAAGAACAATAAAAGGAACGTTTTTAAACAACAGGCAAAGAATAATGGAGTGAGGGAGAACTCTTTGGGTTTCTCCAGCCGTCACAGCCCAGATGACATGATGGTCCTTATTTCCCCACGTGCTCAAGGTGGCTCGGTGACAGATCAGGCTGATGCCGTACAACCCGGCAGTGCCCGTGTGGTGAATGTAAGCTCACCAGACGACGAAAATGCAAGAAGGACGCATCTTGTGACCATGTTGGAGTTAGAAACCTGTCCAGACTGGATTGTGTTGGATCTCCACAGTTTCTCCGAAGGAGAAGAAGGGAGCATTCGGGAGCAGGGACGAATGGGGCAGGGGGGTTGCAGAGATAGACCCGTTCTTCGACACGAAGAGACAAATGAAGAGGCGTCAGTTGGAATCCTTGACAGTTGTGAAGAAGCCCTTCATCTTGAGGAGGAGATGGCAGTGGTTTGGCAAAGCCAGCCAGATGCTGGGGACGTGGAAGGAGAGAGCGATGGTCCCCAAGCAGATCAGAAATCTCCGAGTCACAGAAGGAAAATGTCTCTGCATCGTAGGGAATGCAAATCTAGAGAGAAATGCTGCCTGATGTAGACTTGAACAACCTACTTGTACATAACTGATTGTCTGTGTATATACTGAGTGACCACAGAATGTGAATATAAAAGTCTAAAAACATAGAAAAATGTTTGTTTTTCTCAAAGAAAATAATAAACAGGAAATAGACTCGAATATCAAAACAATTTGTTTGTTTTATGGAATGATGGCATCATTTTGCGTACTGTATGCCGTGTGTACAGTATCTAACTTTTTTATTGAATGTACCTTGAATAAATGTGCAATGCCAAGGTGCTGTGTTTTATGTATTATTTTATTCATATTTTTATTCATATTATTCTTCATAGAACAAAGGGTTGTCTATGGAACTCTAGAACGGATTCTGGAAAAATAGCTCCAGACATTCTCACAGAAGAACTTGTACACACACAGAATGTGTATTATACCTCAATGATACAAACACATGCATTCAAATGCTAACTATCTATATTTACATGACCACATGACTTGGTCTTGTATCTAAATAAATCCTATCCCACTGATTTCAACATAAATCAGCACGTTTAAGCCTGTCTCACAAAGAATGGAAAGAAACTGTTCACTGGCTCTAGTTTACTACTAATTAACATCAGATGGTTGAGAGTTGAAATCTGAGACAGTTCTAATGAATTATAGTTGTGATGTGGGGCAATTTTACATTGTTGATGAGTGCAGTGTTTTAGTATGCCATTTATCCACCCACCCAGTTTGACCTGAAACTCATCTAACTGCTGTGTTTGTCTGTTTGTTTTGTAGAGCTCCGATTAAGAAAACTAGTCGATGAGAGAGAAAGCTTAGTGGATCAGGTGAGTCTTCACTTCATAATGCAAATGTTTGGAGAAATATAATACCGCAAAAATGTGTAGTTCAACAATTTTTAAAAAATCGAACCCATTTGAAAAGTTATCATTTTAAGAATCTTCGAGGAAACGTTTCTCCACTTGTTTGACCGTGTGTGACCGTGTGTGACCGTGCGGCAGGTGAGGAGGCTGAAGTCTCAGCTGGAGCAGAATCCGAGGAATGGGACCGAGGGGCCAGAAGAGGAGGGCGTGGAGAACGGCATGGACCCCTACATCATGGACCTACAGAGTGAGTGAGAGCCGCCAGGCCAGACTGCTTCTCTGATTCACCCCACGGTATCTCCCACAGACCACAAGCTTTTCCCCCCGACCTATGGCAACTCTAAACAGGGCTCAGAGAATGTCCTCGTCAGGCCACACCAAAAAGATTAACGACTTGTCCAATTCACTTTATATTGTTTTTTGCTGCTTTGCCGAGTCCTTTTGATGTCTCTTAACATGGTGCTCATTATGTGACTTGATGCAGATGTCTGCTAGCCACAGCAATAGCAGCCCCCAAGTATGATGACTAAACATGTTGTCTGTTGTTCTCTTCCTCTGTACAGGGGATGCAAACCGGCAGATTAGCGACTTCAAATTTAAACTGGTTAAGTCGGAGCAGGAAGTCACAGCGCTCGAACAAAATGTAAGTTGTGGTGTTTTCTAGTTGCAACTTCAGAGCGCTCCGCGTGAAATGATCTCCATGCGCGCGGTCTTCAACAGATGTGACCGTCGAAATGTGCTTAATTCTGCGTCGACTGTCAGTTCAGTCAGATTATACAGTGAAGTCACATTCTTTTCCCCTAATCCCATTTGTTCGCCTCATTTGTCTCCTTTCCAGATCATACGGCTGGAGGGTCAGGTGACCCGCTACAAGTCGGCCTCGGAGAGTGCTGAGAAAGTGGAGGACGAGCTCAAAGTGGAGAAACGCAAGCTGCAACGAGAGGTCCGACGCCCAGGAGGCGGGCTCCGATGTTTACCTCGACCTTTTCAAGCACTTTGCATTCGCACAATTACGAAACGGATTGATTTGTTTTCTCACACTTTTTCTTGTGCCCTCTCTCTCTCTCCCCCCTCATCTTTCTCCTGCTCTCTTTTGGTCCGTCTCACTCTCTTCTCTTTCTCTCTTTTTCAAAAATGTTTTCTCTCTTTTTCTCCTCCCACTCTCTCTCTCTCGCTCTCTGTCTTTCCATCTCTCTCTCTCTCTCTCTCTCTCTCTCTCTCTCGCGCTCTCTCTGTCTCTCACCACTACAGCTGAGGTCAGCCCTCGATAGAATAGATGAACTGGAGGCCAGTAACAGCCATCTATCCAAGCGCCTGGAGAAAATGAAAGCCAATCGAACTGCTCTACTGGCCCAGCAGTGATGCATCCCGCAACCTCCACTTGACCTTTGACCCATCAGTAGATGCTGCCAAAGGATTCCGAGCAAGAGGAAAACTAAACACCAAGATACGCAGTGGCATAATCATGCATAACGTTATCCCAGATTATCACACTGGGCCATGTTTCCATCAGCTGTACATGCAAAGAACAGACCAGATCAAGAGGTTGTTTTTTTTTTTGGGGGGGGGTATGATATTTCTGTGATCACGTCGCTGGTCCGAATGTCTCCCTGTTTCCATGCAAGACTGGAAGGACCCTGACCCTTTGCGTGAGGGGTGCCGCAGAGCCACTGAGAGGCCCTGTGACGGGCAGGAGGACTTCAGTCACAGAGACCCCTCTCTAGGGGGGGGTGAAGGAGGACAATGCACAACATTGAACACAAATGGAACTACCCCGCCCCCCACCCCTCCTCCTCTTGAGTACACCCCCCCCCCCCCTCTCTATATTTTCTGAAATGCGTGGCACTACCCATCTCTGCCACCTGAGTGCGCTGTCCTATCAAGCAAGCTCAATCGCCAGGAGAGGAAACGCCAGGAAGGCGGGATCATCGACTCTGCTGGTTCTCGAGTTCACCGTTTATTTGAGCTCTTTCTTTCCGTTTGTATATGTATTTTGTGGAAATGCACTCTGTCCCCTGACGTACTCCCAAGCCCAAACCCTTCCGTTGATTCGATGTTCATTTGTTTCGTTCGAGGGTGATGTACGTATGTCCATGTTGTTCAACGCGGTGTCTTCGTACCGTCGGTGTGTGGGTGTGTGACATATCTAGATGGGATCGGTGCAAAGTCACCTGGCACAAAACGAAGGAAGAGCACCCAGCATCGTCTTTGTGCCACTTATAAAAGCAGACTATATGATATCCTTTATAACGAAAAAGAAATGTACCGGCACTTGGGAAAAACACCAGCTTTAAAATGTACGAATAGTATCGCCTCGAGCAATTAAAGGCAATTGGTGGCTCATTGAAACCTATGGGAGAATACAATCATTTAAATACTGCTTTGCAATAACACTTTGTTTTGAATGTACAGACTGTTGAGAATCGTTTGCCTAAATCAAGGTATCATGTCATTGACGGAAGCGAAACGCATCCCTCTGCTTGGAAGGCCTGGAGAGAAGGGGGAGCATTGGCGCTCAGTGCTTTGAACACAACCTCCCATTCCCCTCTATACCTGTCATGCCACAGGACCTCCGTATGATCCGACAATTACTACCGCTCTATTTACGACCCGACTTGTGTAAAAGATGCTAATGTCAAACTGAACATCTCTGATCTCTTTGGGATCGCTTCGGCTCCCCAGAAGCTGAGGCTTCTGAATGCCTGTCATTTAAATGGAACAAATTCCTCCTCCTAGTTGTGTTCTTTTAAACGACAGGAATGTAGTGGGTGCTGACAGCGGGAATGTCCTTGCCTGATAATTGTTGAGGGGTGTTTGGTCTTTGGGGTGGTATTGACGAGCACTAGATTAAACTCATTCAACAACTCTGCTCCAGCAATGGATCTTGATTTCTTTCCGAACATGATCTCGTTTCCAATTTGGGCGTCTTATCACGGCACAGGTTTTGCTTCGCCGACCTTGGCTTGTGCGAGTCCCATTTAGGCCTCCTGAGAGGGCTCGTCTGAGTTTGGGGTGTGTTTTTTTCCGGAAGAGCTCTCCTACCCTCCCCGCTTCTGGAGCGGCGCAGGCTGAGGAAGGAGTGAATCATTAGCACCTTCTGACAGCTCGTCCAGTCCTCCCCCGAGTGGTCCACACTTGCAGCCACTGTGTAATCCTCCCCCGAGGAATCCTTCAGCCTCTCCTCTCTCTGATGTCATCCTTTCTCTCACTCGCTCTCTCTTTCTCTCCCCCCCCCCCCCATCGTCCACCTCGCAGAATCTGCCGTGGGGGGGTGGGCGGTGGCGGGGGGGGGAACAATAGGAAGTACGGTTCCTCCTAAGGGAAGCTGCCAGTCAAGTGTCGCTAGTCAGGAGCTACTTTTCCTCCAGTTGTTGATGTAGATGTCTTGGGACAGGGAAGTGATTACTCCCTGGAACCACTTCCACATCCGCTCCAGAACCAGTCGTGCACGAAATGTACTTCTGTTCCTCTGACGGAGAGACGTGTCTGGGCAAAGTATCTCCCCAAAAGATTTGGCTTCTCTTATTTTACTTTAAATCTAACAGATCATTTGTGGGCATGACTCGTGTAGTGTAGAAATGAAATGGACTAAAGTGGAATAGTCCAGTTCAGTCAAGTATAAATAAATGATCAAACTATACTTTCATTTCGGCGTTGTGGAGAAGAGCGCTACCTTCTTGGTTTCCGTGCACAGTTGCCGTCATGACCTACAGCATGTGGAGTGGACAGATTCCCATTGGATTTGCTCCCTATCATATTTTGCTGCTCTCTTCCTGGTGAACCTGAGGCGAAAGGAATATTGATTTCTGGGGTTCGATGGGGAAGAAAAGACCCGTCTGATGTGTCCTTATTCCAAGCTCCATTTTCAGCCGTGGTGAAATATTCCTCCTGGAAAGATGCCCTCGAACCAGGAAAACTACCTCAGCCCATGAGATTTCCTGTGACCCAGTTGCTGGGAACTTTAAAAGGGGAATTACGTGACTATTAATAATGATGCCCCCTGTGCCATCATTGGGATATAGGCCTTACGTTTTGCCATGGACATTTTTGAGCAGCCAATCAGAGTGGGATTTCCATGTGTGCAGTGGGTCCTCTCTTCTTCAGAGGGGATATCTGTTGCTGTCAACCGAGACTTTCGCAACGCAGGGAAATGCCTGTTGTGGAATGCCAATGAACCTTGCAGTCCCGACCACAACATCCAACCACTGTGCCTTTGGGTCTGGTAAGCACCGTCAATTCATCTTATTTTGTCCAGGGAGACAGTTGGTGTCGACGTCTTGCATGCGTTATATACGGCCTTGGTAACAACATTTTTGGACGTCATCAATAAGCGTGCCCGGGCAAGTTAGATCTTCCCCTCTGGCAAAGTCTCACGAGTTGAGCCGCCATCTATCAGAGCCGAGGGAAGCTCACCAAGCCCTAATTACCCAGCATGCCCCACAGCGTGCCCAAACATGCCACACATTATCGTGATCCTAAAACGTATCTCTTCATGTCAGGCCTGAATTGGCTCTCGCAAGGTCTTTTATCAGTCGCGTTAGTTTTCACCCGCCAAGACATTTTGATGTCGGCGGCTATTAAAAAGACCTCGCGCGCCCACACTGCCGTTTGTTTGTTTTATGCTGTCCTTCAGTTGGTTTATTTATTGGAATGAAGCGTTCAGATGAGATGTGATGAAGAGTCTCTAAATGTTTTATTGCTCCGTGAGCCTGTCTTGGTGAGTAAACAGTATCTTAGAACCAAAATACACTATCTAATATAATCTATTGTGGCCTCCTCAGGGCAACATTTTCTTCACAGAGCTGTGTGGGTAAAGGATCTGTATAGCCACTGTGTGTGTGTGTGTGTGTGTAGGGGGGGGGGGCGGGTTGTGTAGTGATCAGACAGACCACAGGACTAATGGGGTTGTTTTTTGATGCAGCATCGAGAGTTTGCGACGGCTCACGATGGGTCATTGGAGCGTGCATTTACAGAGATGCTAGACAGAATCTTGTCAGCCCCCCCCCCCACACACACACGCACACACCCCCCCACACACACACTGACACGAAATGTCACACATCACAACGAACGTACTCTGAATGGCGGGGGTAATTGGCTGACAAATGAGTGGCGGGTTGTTTTTTGGAGCAAGTGGATCTTGATTTACAGTGCATGTTTAATGAGATTGATGGTCTTATCGAGCCAGCGTACTGTACTGTGCTGTAGGAACGCACTCAGTGTGCGTAGAACAACAGAGGGGGGTTACAGAGAATCAAAAGACTGCCTAAAGGAACAGATTTCTGGAGTTGGGACAGGAGGCTCATTAACTGGAGAGTGTCCACGGTTGGGTCGAGTTTTGCTTACATGTAGAATTCTACAAAGAGTTGACAACATTGACTGTGCGACTTCAGCACATACTTTTTCCGACCCAAATCCTACGTGGGCTTCAAAATCAGCTGGGGGGGGCATTTCATGTCACAGCACAAAAACCGGCAAGCCCTGAGATCTGAATCCAACAAAGAATTTGAGGGTTTGGATTGCAGCCCCAGCTTAGGTATGAGTCAGAACTTAACCACGTGTCTGTTATAGTGCACCGTTCAGGCTCGGCTGCACAACGAATCGGATAGGCGGGCATTTGGTTTCCACAAGGGGGCATTTTGTATATAGCTCTCTTATGGAAACTCGTATAGCTAAAATAATACAAGGGGGGGGGTAATTCCATTTGGAGGGCAGTGCCCGTCAATGCCCCCCCTTGGAGCAGACCACTTAGTCTGTAGTAGTTGACACAGCTTACGTCTATGGAATGGAGATAAAACTGCACTAGTCTTTCCTTTTCCTAATTGTCTGCAAGGCCAGACAGTTTCCCGATGACTCAACAACCATTACCAGGAAGTACCCTCTGATGAGAGAACCTTAACCCTTGTGTTATCTTCGGGTCATTCTGACCCATCAGTCATTGTGACCCACTGTCGTATTGCGACAACTTTACCGCATACAAAAACAAAGTGATGCATTTTCTTTTAACCGTTGGGCTGTCTCAGACATTGCAAAGGTTAAAAGAAAATGATTTGTATTTATTTTTGTATTGGGTAAAATTGGGTAAACACAACGATGGTTCGTTATGAACCTTTGGGTCATGTGACCCGAAGGCAGCACAAGGGTTAAAGGCAGAGTGGACCCAGAGCACATGGCTCACACCCTGACATGAGCCTGGAGCTGTCACACTGGATGCTGTTCCTCCAGCCCTCAACAAACCAAACAGAAACACGACAGCGCTCTTCAAACAGCCTAAGTTCTTGTCTTGCTCCGGTGCAACCTGTTTGCCAACCTCTCATGCTCATTTCAGCCTGGGCACAGGGCAGGCATCCGAGGGTTAAAGGGTTCCCGCCGCTCTTTTGCTCGGCGCGATCCGCTTCTCTTCCCCTCTCACTCCGTAGTTGGAGGCTTTTTGTCGAAACAGCCGTCCTCCCTGCTCCTTATTGCCTCGTTTCACCTCCAGCCAAGTAGACCTCCCTCCATCACTCTCTCGCTCTACAATTACCCAGCACCACCGGAGGGGACAATCTACCTACACCTAACCCTTCCCCTGATTGCCTGATCCCTCAATGTCTGCCCCATCCTCTGGGACAAACGTTTTCTCATCTTCAGAGGAAAGTGCTGGATTGGCCTTGGAAATGTATAGATTTCGTTTTAAATGGGGGGTTGAATTGCTCAGTATATTGAATTCAGAAGATAAATCAGGATGTGACAGATTTTCTTTTTGTTGCTGTGAATATCCCGCATCTACCAAACTGATCCATGCAGGCGATCCAGACACACAGCGTTCTCAAATGTCATTCTTAAACCCTTGTGTTATCTTCGGGTCATTCTGACCCATCAGTCATTGTGACCCACCGTCGTATTGCGACAACTTTACCGCATACAAAAACAAAGTGAATCGTTTTCTTTTAACCGTTGGGCTGTCTCAGACCCCCCACATTGCAAAGGTTAAAAGAAAATTATTTGTATTTGTTTTTGTATTGGGTAAAATTGGGTAAACACAACGATAGTTCGTTATGAACCTTTGGGTCATGTGACCCGAAGGCAGCACAAGGGTTAAACAAGATTGAAGGATGGCTGACATCTGTTGCTGTATACAATGTATGTGGAGTGGCTGCCATTTTGTGGCAAGAAAGTAAAAGGTCTTGGGGGGGGGGGGAAAAGGAAAGCATCCAGGGTCTTTTATCTTCTATGTTTACTATCTACTGTTGTATCTGAAACTCAATCTAAAAGGTCAACTGAGCAGGGATATCATTATGGTCAAGTAATTACTGTACTTTTTCCAAAAGATTAATTACCCTTGTCCATTTCACTGAGAGAAGGAGCAAGGTTCCTTGTGGTGATTAAAGACACGTCTGTTGTTCCTGCTTGGTGACTTTCACCCATTCGGCTAGACGAGGCAGAGGATCTCTGTATCACTCGATAATATGAAGAGATGGGGGGATGTCGTCTCTCTTTCTCTCTCTCTCTCTCTCTCTTTCTCTCTCTCTCTCTCTCTCTCTCTCTCTCTCTCTCTCTCTCTCTCTCTCTCTCTCTCTCTCTCTCCATCTCTCTTTCTCTCCATCTCTGTCTCTCCATCTCTCTATCTCTCTCTCTCTCCATCTCTCTTTCTATCTCTCTTTCCCTCGTGCTCTCTCCTTCTCCCTCTCTCCCTCCCTCTCTCCCTCCCTCTCTCCAGCCCACCACAGTTTTTTGCCCAAAGACTGTAAATCAATGAGGGGCATTTTACTACACGATACTGGTGGTGGTAAATGCAGTACTTTCATTTGTGGTTGGCAGATGATATTTGTCAGTCTGGTGTTTTGACTCTATACAAATGACCTGACATGCTGTCTACATTTGTCAGACAAGAAGTGCCCGTGATATGTGCCAGAGTCGTCATTTGGTCACCATCCAATCCGCACTGCTGATGAGTAATGAGTGGTGAACATTGTGCTCTCATGCATGGCACAGAACACCATAGGTGACGGGAGGAAATCGAACACACACACCCTCTCTCTTCAGGGCCTTCTGGGGGATCTCCATTCCGACTTCCGGGAGGTTCCACTCTAATGGATCAATCCATATCTGTTGAAACCTAAAGAAGGCCATGAATCAGTTGTAATGTGAACTTTGGGGCAGTAGGTCACAATTACATTTTTGGAGTTTGGAACCAACTCATCCTCCCATGTAACAAAAAGAACTGGATTGACAGTACATGAAGTACTTACATGAAGTCATGGGTTAACGTAAAGGGTTTCTGGTTGCGATCACTGTGTCCGACAACACTGTGTGTGAACTTGAATCAAGGCCGTAGCCATGGAGTCAACATTGGGGGGGACAAATTAAATCTCTTATGATAATTTCGGACAGCGTGCGTGGTAGCCTGTCGTAGCACATTTATATTTGTATTTATCTTTGTATTTATATTTTGATATCAATATATTGGGGGGGGGGGGGGACATTTTGACCAGATTTGAATATTGGGGGAGATGTGTCCCCCCCAATATATATTATGATTACGGCCTTGACTTGAATATTCTCTAACACTGGGAATGCATTCCAAAGGTCCAGGTTAAGAGATGTATAATTTGTCCTGTGAGAGACGTGGGCAGAGTACTTGAGTAATGGAGCGGGTCTGACACGCCCGTGTCTACCTTCCAGGAAAATAGATTAGGCTAGACTGTAGTCAGGAAGGATCGGAAGACATAAGCGATTTCATTTCAGATAAGGATACAGCTGTGCCTAGGCAGGGCATAATGGATAGAATACATCAAGAGCAGAGACTGAGAGACACTTAGAAAATTGTGTGCCGAAACTTTTTCCCAGACCAGACAGCGAGGGCTCCCTGGGTTTATGATAGTAGGCCAATTGCATTTTTACAGTGAAACGAGGCCAACATATGTCTAGAACATCAATTATCCAACACTGGACCGAAGGACAGGAGAACGGGTGGCCCAGCTCACCTGCAGCCATGCAAAGATGCAAAGAGTGCGTGTGTGCGCGTGTGGGGAGAAGAGAACAAGATTGTGTGTCACCGCGGCAGTCTACACTGTCTGACCACCCCCACCACCCCCGGTAAACTGAAGCCCGTCAGTGGTGCCGGTGAAGTGACCCACCAGTCATCCAAACCTCAATGCCGCCATATGACAAATGCCGGCGACAACACATCGAACATTATCCTTTTCAAGCCTCTCACAGAAGTCTTCCAGAGAATGTCAGCCGGGCTTGCTGCTAAACAGCGACGACTGCCACTCAGAGAGACATTAGCATAATAGTGGAGCTCAAAATACATCTGGAGGAAGTACAGAGGACGGCCAGCACACCTCCCACCCACCTGCCAGCATAATAGAGTTGCCTGGAGAGCTTGAAAGCTTTTAGGGCTGAGAAAACAGAGCTGTGCAGAGTCGCAGTGCCTCGTCGCCGAACCCAGTTCCGACCGGTTTCGGGGACGGCAGCCTCCCTGGAGGGACAGATGAATAGTGCTCCGAGGTAATTGGGCTGAGTGGGCCTAAGTCGAACAGAGTCATTTATCGCCTCCCACAGCAAAGCGAGACTGAATCGGAAGCGTCAAGGTTGTGCAGGGGAGATTTTTCACCCTCACGGCCATGATTGCTATAAATGTGCGAGCAAGAAGGAGGTGTGTGTGTGGGTGAGGAGAGGGGGGGGGATTTTTAATTCCCATGCGGTCCTAAATGCAAGAACACAACTTGTTTGTAGACCTGACACTAATTCAACATTTCCCTCTGGAAAGGCCATGCCACGTCAATCAGATCAAAACTGCTCAATCGTCTGGATCGTATTAATAAACAGTGATGGTGTCTTGATTCTGTGTCAGGCTGACAGTAGGATTGGAGCTGAAACCAGGCCAGGAAACCCATTTGCAACTTCCACAGTGTGAAGCTCGTTGACGGCTTTCCTTCGTGCATTTTTGATTAGAAGTGTTGAGGAACTCGACGAATCCAAGTGTGCGCGGCGGAAAATTAATGCCATGTTTTCCTCTCCCTCTCTCTTCTTCACTCGCCCCTCCTCAGCCTCCCCCGGCTTTCTAAATCCCTCTTTTGAATTTCCTCTCTGAAACTTGGAGATGTATAGTAATGAGGTCTGCTGTGTTCAGCTGAACAATATTAGGATTCCGGTTCCTCTCCCTGTTATTCTGTTAGGCTTTACATATTGCATCCACTGCACTACAGAGCTATAATATAGTGTATTTAATCATATTATTGTTGGATCAGTAAGGGCTCACATATTTTGCCGTTTGACGCCACAGTGCTCCCTCACATAACCTGTATTGTGTAGGTACATTTCCTGACTACAGTAGGTAAATATCTCGTATTAACACCAGTCAGGCACCAGTCACAAATCGTCTCAAAGTAAACCTTGATGTTAAACACTGATGAACCATCTGATACCCTCTTGTGGCAGATGGCAGATAGCAGGTTTCCTGCGGAAATCATGTGTCAAAGGGCTCATTCTATTGTGCTCGATTCTATGATTATCCTCACATCCATCCATCATGATGGACAGGTAGATTTGAAACATGATGATAACCACTCATAGCCTCTAGCCATTCATAAAGCCCTTAAAGAAGTATGAGAGGTTTCCTCTAGGCTGAACATTTATGTCAGTCCATCCGAGTCTTAATGGAGGAAGAAACAGTGAGAGGCGGGGAGAATGGTTGGCTACACAAAGCTCTGCTCTAACGAGGACAGAGGACACCCCAGCCCTGTCACATGACTGCTCTAACGAGGACAGAGGACACCCCAGCCCTGTCACATGACTGCTCTAACGAGGACAGAGGACACCCCAGCCCTGTCACATGACTGCTCGAACGAGGACAGAGGACACCCCAGCCCTGTCACATGACTGCTCGAACGAGGACAGAGGACACCCCAGCCCTGTCACATGACTGCTCGAACGAGGACAGAGGACACCCCAGCCCTGTCACATGACTCCAGGAGCGTCATTCAATATAAATTAAATCTCCTTTTGTCTTCAGTGTTCTGTTATTCATGAGCCACTTTTTTGAAGATGAAAGTAGGCCTACTCCGAAATGACAATTTCATGCAACGTTGTTCCATGTACAGAAGAGTTTCTTTTCTCATATATCAGCTTCATCGTTTTATATACCATATCATAACCTTGTTCTATAATTTATGTTCGTATGACACAGTACCTACGTAGCAACAGTAGCCTATGATGTTATACCTCAAAGTAGAAAACTAATTGAATTCTCAAACCCATCAAAAAGGTCCATTTCCTCTAAGGACAACATTTATGTCAATGGCGAACTTACCATTTGTTCTTGCCACATTGAAGTAATGTTGTCTCTCCTTGCAGCTGTCTGAACATGTTCACTCATTAGGTAGGTTTGGGTTTTTCCCGATGGCTGAGAGAGAGCTTGAAAGACCAGATCCATAAGTATTTGTTATTACACGCTAAAATCACACACACAATCAAATGATCTTCAGGTAGCAAAAACTACCATTCAAACCCCTTTTCCAGATCGATTAATGGTGAGCATTGTACCAAATGGTGAGGAGAAGGAGAAAATACGTCATATTATTATCAAGTGTTGATTTGCAGCTTCAGTGCAGTTTCTAAAGTGTTTGGATAAACCAGAATGCCAAATTGCAGAGAACTGTACACACAGACTTATAGGGTGTGTGGAGTGCTGGTGATTACAGCTCAGTTCATTCAGATTCCAGACCAAGAAGCCAGTACATTCAGGCCACTGTGAAACACACACACATTTCCTACATCCCCAAAGTTGTCATGGAAACAACCTCGTTCCGGCTGGCACCAAGCTTGAGGGTTGGCACTTTCAGGGTTTAAACCAAACAAAGCTAGGGGGCTGGGCCCAAGATGACGCCACATGGAATGTCCCTTAGTCCCCCAGAGGAAACGGCTCTTTGCAGGGCAGGACATCAACCAGGAGGCTTGTCATACACGCTACCTTTGTATTAGCGGTTTCTGAAACATGGTCTGTGAGGACACGTCCTGTACTGTACGCTACGAGTGTGTAATGTGCCTCATGCAGATACAGATACAGCAGTTATGCGGTTGTACCGGCTAAGCTACGCTAAAATGGATGGAATCAGCCATATCCTGTTCCATCTTCTATCAGTGCTCTGCTCCTTGATAAACGGCTCACCCCCAGGGCAGAGGGGATGGGGGGTTGACGGGGTGGACACTGTAGGCAGCATACCGGTCTGAGCTGGTTCCAGGACTGTTTGGTGTGGGTCATTAGTAACTTTGATCCCAACATCAGATTACCAGCCTGTGGGTTTGGGTAACCCAAAACACTTCATGTTTGTGTGTGCCCTGGCATACTTTACCAAGGATTGACCCTGTTGTAAAACCAGGAATAAGGACAAGGCAAGGTGAACCTTGCATGGAGAATAGACACATTTTACATTTACATTTACAGACACAAAGGGTCTGTACACTGTTCTGTGTTATAAAAACAGAAGCAACAACTTCGCATTTGGCAGGTAAAAAGCTTTATGTTGACTCATTGTCAATAGGCTACTGAGTACGATGATGTGTTCTGTCAACAACGGCCGCAAACAGTTTCACACAATTATTCGATTGTGAAATGTAGATTATGCAACATACAATATGGAGACAATACTTTAAAATGATCATAGGCTTTTTATATGATGCTCACCACTGCCATGGTTGTCTGTGCAAATAAAGGTTTACATAGGGATTTTCTATAGGCTATTGAATATATTTACTTTCGATATGTTTTTGTATTAACTATTGACTCTGTAAAAATATAATCTTGTAACTACACGTTCAGTTATGCCCCGCCTACCTCACGTTCTCTAAACATTGAGCCGAGTTAACAGTAGTACAGTCGACGTCGTCTGTATTGCGTTGTATCTGGCCGACTGCGATTACTGGATACTGCTGGTGTTACTCCTCATTGAAGATGGAGCGAAAGCATGTGTTCTCCGGAATTACACCTCGGTTGTAAATCTAAGACATGTAGCGCAGATTCTGTTTGTCTGGGAACGCATTTGGGATTTGATCAGGTAAGAAATGTGGGCATCCCGCTGATCTGGGATCTTTTGAAATTATCATTTCAAACAGAAGACGGCGATTTATAAAGGAGAATGAGCTAAATGGATTCGAAGTGGGAATAACTGGGCAATGATAATTGTTACAGTGTTATTCATTCGAAAATGCATTGCAAGATTGTTATGATCTTTGACAGCAGTTTGAAGGTTCATCGAACCTGTAGTAGGCTACGGGACTATTCATCTTTATCATCCTTGTTCATTCTTTCTTTGAGACAAGAGAACAATTGGTCAGTTTGTCAATGTGAAAATGTCAATAAGATGTCCATAATGCCACGTTTTACATGGGTCTAATTGCTCCTTCTGGGGGATTATTATAATTGCCATGTGTGAGGCACAGTACCACCTCATCAATACGGATTGACATGCTGAACATTTACCAGGGACAGAACGCTCAACCCAAGTACCTTAATCTATTCGCTGGAGATGATTAATATCTGGTCCAAATTCAAATGTTTTCAACACATTCTATACAGAATGATTTGTTTATTTTATTATACCTTAGTTGGCCGATATTAAAGATGACTATAGGCTATGTTGTTGTTGTCTGTAAGCAGTTTTTCACCGTCAGAAATGAAAATGATTGTAGAGTAGCCTGAGACAGGTGGGCTGTATTGTGCTGGTGAGAAATGTACCAAAGGAAGCCTACAAAGAAACTAAGTGAAAGTAAGTTCCCTTGACCTGCACAGTTTCAATCAGGCGAGACATTTTTCAAAGTTGACTTCATGTTGATGTGGTTGATGAACTCAAACGTCAAGAGATGTCATTGTTGTCTGCCATGACAGATCTTATGTATTTACTCATCAGGTGGAGTGCTCGATCACATCCCCAAAAGGAACATTGTGTAAAATAAACAAGTCCGCCAGAGGAAGTAACCAGACATAACTGAAGAAAAGATTACAGAGGTGCCTCACACAGATGGTTAGTTTAGAATGTCAAGTCACTCTGAATGGGGTCTTAATGAGTATTCATAGATTTGGAAACATATTCAAATGAGCTGTAGAGGTTCCTCCTCCAATAGGATGTTAAGAGGTTACGAGTGTGCAGAGCTCCACTGGTACAGGATGGCACAAACTGTAAGCTGTCAAGCTCATTCTCAGTGGCCTTAGTCGGTTTTCATTGTAGAATAATGATAGTGTTCATGGCCTTTAAATACAGGGTAACAATGCACTAAACCATGGCTTGTTCGTTATACCTCTTGGTCCAGCAATGTCCTTTATCTAGAGAGTCAATGTGACCCGGCTGTACTAATGAGAACCTTACTTCCTACTCCCTTCAACCAATGGTCTAGACCTTTCCTGGTCTGTACCTAGCAGGATTGGATGCTAGCTAGATGTATCTCAAGGTTTTGGTAAGCAAAAGGCATACTTACTTACCATCCAGTGTTCTTAGGTCTGGGAACACACATGTCTTTTAGACTAGACACCCTGAAGGAGAATGTGTTTTGTTTCTCCTTTGCAACAGAATGAAAACATCCTGTTTTAGGTATCTGGTGGTAGACCTTCCCAGCCAGGAACAACTGTCTAGGTATCTGTCTGTTTCCCTCTCTCCGGTTGGTGACTGGTAGACATGTGATGACAGGTGGACAGGTGTGAGTGCCATGCCCCCCCCCCTCTTCTCTTGTCATTCCTTCTTCAGCGCCTCCTTGTCAAACGGTCACACATGGACACTTCCATTCGGTGGCAGTGTGCGTTCACTGACGTTCGACCCCCATTGTGCACGTACCAAGTCTGCTCGAAAAATGAGTCTCCAAATATTTGTACAGTTTAACTATTCATCCAATTTAGGAGCTGTGTACCCAGCACTTTCTGTGAGAGACATTTTTACTTGCAACTTGCAAGAGACCTCAGTTACAATCTCCTTACATTCCATCACAGGCATAGAGGAGAACAGAATGTTACTCTCCTCCCCAGGGAGTTAGTTAGCAGAGAGAGCTGTCTGATAATGTCAACTTGGAACAGGCAATGAGTCTGCCCCATTGGTGACTGTTGCTTAGATACCTTCAAACAGCCAACACAGTGAGAGACTCGTTGTTTGTTAGTAAAGAAGGATAGTCTACTAAAATGTTACATCATTTAATTTTCAATTTTCAAGTCAAAACATGAACCATAAACTTGAAGAAACAGGTGTTGCTAGAGGTTGTAAAACGTAATGTAACCCAGACTGTGTAAATGAGCCATGTTCTTGTGACAATGCTGTACATTTTGGATTGGTCCTCCAGTTGGCTCTATCTATTAAACTTTAATCTAACCGGCATAAAGCAAATTATTTTTAGGTAGACACTGTCATTCCTATCTTTGTCTGAGGAAAGAATTAGGACACACTCACTGAAGTTGGAAAGGCCACCAGATTTCAACACAAAACTTACAAGCCTGCTTTCGAAAGTCAGTAAGTGACAACCTTTTCACCCCATTTGTGTCCTGTCTACTTCTGGTACTTGGACGCATAATCTTGGCTAACGTCTGTGAAATTTGTGGCATCAACAGCAATCAGGAAACAGAGACTAAAGGTCATCCAGTTTAGCAAAGCTGAACATTTTTGTTGCAGCAAAACATTGATAATCATCTTGCCCATATTACTGCAATACTCGTTAGATTGGTCAGTAGTCAAGGTTATAAAGGATAACAACCTGATACTAGATAGATACTAGACAACTTCAGTGAAGTTGTCTTACCAATAGATATAGCACATGCTGTTGCAAGTCTCACCTTAACCCCTGAGGAGGACTCAGGTGATTCTGAATGTTTACATTACATTTAAAATTTGCTTATCAGGATACACGATACAGCCCTTTCTCTGTGTGGCAGTTTCACAACCAAGGAAACAGTCTGCTAAATGAATACATGTAAATGTAAACAGCATCAGGCAATAGTGTTTGCTTCATCCTGTGTCCTGTATACTTGCTGTTTGGCAGTGCTGACGTCATTTGACCATCCAACCTCCAGTTCACCCTGCCTTCCATGCTAAGAGCTTAGTCATATCTGTGGAGCATATAAGTGTGTGCAATTACATGCAGGGGCGGGTTTCTAAGTAGCCATTTACCCATGTGAGGAGGGATAATGGAACTGACAGCGCCTGGCAGGATGTGTCATGGAAGATGGAGGATAGTGTTTAGTCAGCAGAAAGAAGACCAGGGGGTACGGCCCCCTCTGTGGACGACCCCGTGCTGTCTTTTTGGAGTGTGTGCCCGCGCGCCAGCGTGTGTGTGTGTGTGTGTGTCTTGCCACTGTCCTCGACCGTGTCTCTCTTGCCAAGCCCGATGAGGCCCGTTGTGAGACCAGCTGTTGTATCAAGAGGGGCAGTGGAGTCCAGCAGACCGGAGCTGCAGATATCCATCAGCTGAATAATACCTCCTCTGTCTGTGGACTCAGCAGGATGGGCTGGAGGAAACGTGCTCGTCTTATTGCACTTGTTTGCCTTCCCCTCGACCCCTCTTCGTCCTCTGTATATCTCTCTTTCTCTCTCTCTCTCTCTCTCTCTCTCTCTCTCTCTCTCTCTCTCTCTCTCTCTCTCTCTCTCTCTCTCTCTCTGTGTTTCTTTCTCTCGCTCGCTCTCTTTCTCGAACATTCTTAAAGGAGCGAAATATGGAAAATGGAAGTGTTCGTGCAGTGTCATGTGTACGGAATGGATTGTGTTGAACGGGTTGCGTGTGCGTCCACAGCTTTTAGGCAGGCGATTAGCACAGCAATGACGCGGTCCGGACACGCACACATTGGGAGGTATTTAAGCAGTCAGAGTGAGACCAGAGGTGCAGAGCTTCTGGGGAAAGGTCAACTCCACCTGATTAGAGACAGATGTTTGACCCCTGACCTGGGTGTCCTGAGGACGGGGTTTTTCCGTGGAAGGAAAGAGTCACTCAGAACCTACACAAGTCCCCCACCTTCAAGAAAAGGCTGAAGACGCACTTGTTCCGGGAGTACAACGGTACTTAGGAATGGTTTGCTGGACCCCATGTTAGTTTCCTCAAGGATCACAATGACTCTTGCTTAGAGCCTTGCTGCTCTTGTTGGTTAGTGGTATCTGATTTAAAGTGTTGAAATATTTTTTTACTGTTGCTTGCTTTTCTACATGTACACTTGCACTTATAGCGATTCATGTTGTTTAATTGTAACTTGTTTAACTACATGCTCTTGTGGTTCTTCCCTTTGGCACTTATTTTGGTTGTTCACAATATGTGCTTCATGTTTTGGCTACCCACAATGTTTTTGGGGCTATCTTGTTGTTATCAGTGACCTATGCACTTTGTAAAGCTCTCTCTTGGAAGTCGCTTTGGATAAGTGTCTGCTGAATGAATAAATGTCTACAGTACGTCAAGGGCTTTTCAGCTCCCTCTTACTTTTCACGAGCCGTTTTCGTTTCAACCTTGAGAATATAAAATATAGAAACAATGGCTTTTCAAATGCGCTCGCATGTTTTTGAACGACTTGGAGCCCAACAGTCAAACAAAGCCTTGTCTCTCGTCCCAGATCTCTCTTTACCCAATGGTATTCCATTGTAACGTATCTTCATTTCTCGTTCTCTCCCTCTTCCTTTCAGTGTCTCTGTCTCCCCTCTTCCTCCTTTGTGCCCCAAGGACAGTGTGCAGCGATTTCCTGGCAGATACAGATGATTATTTCTGTTTAACCTTCCGTGTCATTCACGCTGGCGCAAAGCACCGGCTCGCTAGAAGAGATGAAAGGTTCTTTGAAGCCGTGCTTTGTGTGGGTAAAAGCCCTGAGAGAACCCTGGTGGGCTACAGAGCCGGGCTGCGAGGGAGAAGGGCTCAGGTTCTCACTGCAGCGCATCTCAGGCCTGTTGTTCAACCTCGTAATGACTTCCCCTAGGCAGGAGACAAGCCACAACGTAAGCCTCGGTCGTTTTTGGATGCATGTGTCATTGTGTCACTGCCCTTTCTCGATTCGGTTCTGTTTCTCCTCTTTGTCCCATCCCTCTCCCCTGACTTGTTGGTATTCAAGTGAACAACCCGCCATCGACTTGCAAACAGTGGGCCTTTTTCTGCTATTTGGAGAAATGTCCGTAAAGTATGTAAAAGTTTGACATAAAGATGTATTGATACTTGAAGGGGAGTCATACATTGTAGATTGAACACAAAGACGCTCTATGGATCTGTTTGACTATAGAATGCTCACCAACAATGGGAGCAGGTCACATTTCCAACTTCCTTCATTGTCTCATGACCCAGACCAACCGACCTTATCAGACAACTCAATCAGCCACCAGACAAGATAAGCCATGCACGTGACTGTTGGGGAGGCCAGCAGCCCGGAGAGACAAGCAGGGATGAGAACATTGGCCCTCCAGGACTTGGTTCTGGACAGTGGAACTGACACAGGGACCTCTGAGCAAAGGCCTTTGGCAAAGTCTTGTGTGTTCTGGAAGGTTCTATGGGAGTGACATGGCGAGTCAGCTCATTGTGCTTGCTACCATGTAGAGCTCCTGCTAGGCTAAAGCATGCAAGGACAAGGACGGTCATTAGAGGCGACAGTAAGAAGTGGATCCATAAACACCACTTCAGTTTGTTGGCTAATTTGTTGCCAATAAAGTTTAGTTCCAAATTATCAAAGGATCTGGCCAGGAACTGGAGGGATTAAGGGAAGAATGTGTCTGCATGTCAGACCGCAGGTGCCTGAAGCACTCCACCCACCGGAGGAAAACACAGGTTTCCCTTGGATCTTTTCCAGGAGGAGGGCGGTCGACCAACATTTTTGCCTCACATACATTCTCAATGGAAGTCACGTGACAGGCCCCGCAAAGCAGCGTGAGATACCTGGCAGCACAATCAAACTCTTGAGGCGACGAGCAAGAAGCGAATTGCCTGTGTGTGTGGAAACAGCTTTATGGAAACATATCTTGCCCCGCCCCGCTGAAGGAATGAGACGAGGGCGGGGCGGGGCAAGATATGTTTGACCTCTTACGTTTTGTTACCGTTTTGAAACAAAGCTGTATGTTCCTCATTGTAAACAACCTATTGTGGTGAATTCCTTTGAAAACAAAGCAACAGAAGTACCTTTGTGTTTCGACTAAGTTTCATCAATGGCACACACTCTAAGAATTCCATTTCTTACAGGGATACAGCTCATATTCCTGCTCAGTAAGGCCTCAAATGCACTCCTCTCTGTGTATCACATACTTACAAGTATGGCAGAGGAAAATCATCTTGATCATCAGTGGCATGAATATATTAGTCAACAAAGGACAGTTGCTGAAATACTCCAAGTAATGTACATCGGATGTTTGTTTGTACTAAGAATGTTCTCCCATTGTTTAATCCGGGTGTTTGTTTCATGGTCTGCTAAATTGGAAACCACCAGCAAAATTCCCCTACTGTCCAGTCATGCCTGAATGACCCACCGTCTCTAGAAAATGTGAGAGACCAGAATAACAAAAGGCCACTGATGTCACAGAAGACTCATGTTTAGCTTGTCAGTATTTAGAAGCATAAAAATAGGAAAGCCGCTCGGCTCTGGGAAAATATGTCCACCCGACAGTAACATGTTCTTGTTTTGGTTGACCTTTCCCAGGCCTCACCCTGAGAGCTGCCAGACTGGCCCCCAGGGGGCGCTGACGATCAGCCAGCTGCAGCTTGAGCACCATGACCCCGACCATGAAGCAGTGGAGGCGGCTGGTCCTGCTGGGGATGTTGGTCTGGATCCTCTTCTTCCTGGCTCTCCTATCACACTTCCTGGACCTGCGGGTGCTGGCCCCCGGCTTTGCCTCCCCGTTGCTCATCCACCCCGAGACCCGACGCCTTGCCTCCATCCAGGGCAACCACCGAGGCATCATGGCCTCCCCCAGTCCTGGAGGCCTCCAACTCCCCAGCTAACCAGGAGCCCACCTGGGGGGAACAGCCGCCCCAGGGAGGAGCCCCTCCAATCAGCCAGGACGGGTCCCAGGAAGCAGGTCGTCAGGGGGGCTCGCAGGCTCTGGGAGCCGGGTCAGTTTACCGGGAGGGGGAGATGTTCAGGGAGCAGAGCCAGAGCAGAAACCCTGTGATCCTGAGGGAGCCGAACGAGGAGGAGGACTGGGAGGAAAGGAGGAGGAGGAGAAAGAGGAGGAGGGGGAGGAGAGGATGGAACAGGGCCAGGGCGGCGAGGAGGAACGGCGACGGCGACGAGGACTACATGTTCTCGCGGTCCAAGGTCGTGGTCCAGAGGCTGTGGAAGGGGAACGCCTCAGCGGGCATGCTCACGCCGCGGCTTCAGAAGGCCATGAAGGACTACCTGAGCGCCAACAAGCACCACGTGGTCTACAGGGGGCACCGGCACGCCCGGCAGAGCGGGCACGAGGTGCTGTGCCAGCTGAAGAGAGAAGCTCCGGTGAGGGCGCTGGACGGCACCGAGGACCCCTTTGCCGTGCTGGGCTGGGCCAAGCTGGTGCCAGGTCACCCTCTGGAGAAGCTGGCGGGCTCAAACTTCAAGACATGTGCTGTGGTCACCTCCGCTGGAGCCATCCTCAACTCCTCCCTAGGGAAAGAGATTGGTGAGTACCATGTCTCTCTGTACCTCCTTGGTGACTCCATGATGTGGAGGAGTGTCGCTGGCAGCTATATTGAGTGCTGTTTGAATCCGGCATCTGGACTCGGGGCCGGCACTGGGTTGCCAATGTACAGGGTCTGTGTAAGTGACACGAGAGGCCCATAATAGCCAGGTAGCCTTGCTTCAAAGCGGTCTGAATTGATCCGAAATGAAACTGTAAACATTTGAAAGGAAAGTTCTTTAAAGTGTACAGCTTCACCTTGCTTCCACTTAACTTTTCCCATCACCTTTTGAGATTTTCCAATGAGGTGAGCACAATACATTTTCCATGGAGGTCAAGGAAAGTTGCACTGCTTTGGGAGCAAGTGCTGTGGACTGAGGTTTGTGAAAACGTGATAAGCTTTTTAAAAAGGTTTTACTGCCCCCTTGAGGTTTAAAGTTGTGAATGCCATATCAAGGTCCAAGCTTTTTAGTCACGATTGTGAAGTGATTCAGATGTTGTAGAGTGCTCAGTGCTCAATAGAGGGCACTGTTTACCAACATTAGCGTTTGCTATTTTACAGTGGGGATTTGTATAAGTACCTGGTATTTACAAGATGTGAATCTGTAAGTCATTAATTTGTTTGACTGTATTCACTTTGTTTCAAAATCACATCCTTTTTTAAATCAAGACTTTTTAATTAAAGCACCCAGGCATTTGAACTGAACGCTGGAAGATAACCTTCCAAATGACGCGACATTGTGAGGCAGTAAGTCATGTCGTTACAGCACGACAAAGATCCTTTTGACTGGATGTTGTCTTCAGATTCCCATGATGCTGTTCTTCGGTTCAACGCCGCACCCACCGAGGGCTATGAGACTGACGTGGGCAACAAAACCACTCTCCGAATCATCAACTCCCAGGTGAGCTCCACACACGAGGTCCATCATACACTTCATGTCCTCTTGGGAAGGAGGATTGAAATAACAACAGCTCCAGCTGTTCCAATAATAACCCGTCAATGTTCATGTTATTAAATATTTAGCAATCTAACCGATTCATTCGTGTATGTGGCTACCCCCCTTTGATGTGACATGATATTTTCATTGAACAAATATTTACCATGTCGGCGTTCTGGTTTACTGCACCATCGGTCAGGAACATTGCTCTGGCAGGCATTCTATACTTCATGTAACTGTAGTATTTTTTCAGATTCTATGCTGCTGTTTGTATTTTTGTTAACTATGCACACCGTTCTCTATTGACAGTACACTACCTCACTGCTGCACACTTTGATCAGATCAGATTTCGGAAAGATCACCTCAAATAGCATCTGACACATACTGGGAACACGTCCTGAGTTCAGAATGCAGAGCTACTGCTTGATCTCTCGCCTCAGTCCTTCCTTAGCTGGCCATGTGCACCAGGCCGCCTGGAATCGAACAGTTGACCTTTTCTTTTGCTCCACCGCTGTTGCGTCTGAACAGCAGCATGGCTGACTGCCGTTAGGGGGTCCCCTGCCTCAGAATGGACACTTGCTGCTAAGCGGTCCCACCACAGGCGATCACCTAGGCTGACTTCTGGTCAGATCTAAACACTCAGATCATTCCTGTTAACCCCTTGGGTCCTGGGACTCTCACTACTCGTATGCAGGGAACATGCTGCGCTGCGCACGAGGCAGTGTCGGTCTGGTTCTCTTCGTGTCCGTTTGGATGGACACTGGGGGTTTCAGTTTCAGACAGGCTGAGTGGGAGGTGGAGGGTGAGAGGGAAGGGGACGAGAACACGCGTTACGTTCAGGAGTTCATCTAACATCATCCACAGTCTCTCCATGTTGTCTTCTCTCACGCCTCTACAGTTCCCTTCTGCCAGAGAGCGTCTAATTGGCATCACTTGTTGATGTCTCTGGATGCAGCTCTGACCGTTCAGGTTCCAGTTCAGGTTAGCGTCGAGCCTCGAGGAGCCAGAACGCTGTCATTACCTTCTCATCCTTCCCATCCTAGATCCTGGCACGACCCAAGCACCACTTCAACACCAGCTCCCTGTACAAGGATGGGGCTCTGGTGGCCTGGGACCCTGCGCCATATTCTGCTGACCTGTCCAGGGTAGGTCTAGGCTTCTTCACTGCCCGTGGGGAGGCTTTTCCTTTCAAACCAGGGTGGCCCAGAAAGCACGGGTCTACCTTTTAAAAGATGTCTATTTTGAATGTATTTCTCAATGAGACCGATATTCAGAGTCGTGATCAGGCTGAATAACAAGTGTCAGGTGACAATCATCGAGCAAAATGAACAACCAAACTGGCACATAGAAAATGGAGAACCTAGAACGTAAACATAGAAAAACATTCGACTACATCAGTAAAACGTTTCCAGTAAGGGGAAATTCCCAAAACAAACAAGAAAACAAAGCAGGGAAAATGTGTGCGTGTGTGTGTGTGTGTGGGGGGGGGGGGCAGCTATTTAGGCCTTCTGGAGCTTTCCTTCCCCACGCAGTACCCAGGCACACTCCTGATGTGGCTGGCGGCGGCATGGCTGTTGTTTACTCCCTGTAAACTAGCTGGTGAAAACTAGCTGGTGACAGGGTTGTCTCAAGTCTTTGATTAATCTGGATCACGCCATGGAGGGGTACTTAGCCTCCACGACTGCCCACTGGGTTCTAATGAGGAGGAGTTTAAAGATACTGCCAGGCTGCCAGCCCCTCTGGGGGAAGGAAACTGAAGAACAGAGAGAGTCACAGCAGGGGGGGGGGGAGTGAGTTTATATCTACTGGGGTGCGAGAGGTCTTTGTCTGGATGTGATTTGTACAAAATATCATTCAGAGGAAGTGTGTGTCGTGTCAGACACACAAAGACACACACATATTCAAGTCTAAACCAAAGAACACAGCCATACAGACCCATAACATTCATGTTTATTGCACGAGCACACACTGAGACACACCCGACAAGGACAAACCACTTATCCTTAGCGTTTAGAGAATAACAAAGTTCATAACTCCGCATAGATGGTTGGAGAATGACGGAATTCTTGTCGAAAACCTGCAGGATTCTTTAAAAGCCACATTGACAGAGGTACATAAAGCATGACCTTTGCCATCCATCGTCGATGCAATCAACCATCCAACAGGTCCATTGGCTTCATATAACGACACAACATTTGTTAACACGAGATTGGAAGCGAAAGTAATTGTATGGCCAGTCAAGAATAACAGGTTAATTAGTTTTGCACCCCACACAATCAAATGTGTGTGCGTGTGCTGGTGCGATTGAGTGAGTGTGTATGTATGGGGTTGATGTATCTGTTCGTTGTATGTCTGTATCGCTGTGCGACGTGTTTACAAGGCTTTTTCAAACATTTATCGTTAGCTCCGAAATAGCAAAGCTCTCTTTGGTGGAAAGCTAAACACTGGAAATATGACTTCATGACAGTCCAATGAGCAGCCTGCTCTGTCTCAGAAGAGGGTAGGACCCCCGATGTTCTTTTGAGGGCATGGTTGTAGAGTGAAAGGGAGCGTCCAGCCCCAGGGAGACCCCAGCCTGACACCCCTGGCTCTGACACGGTCCCCCTCTGTGCCTGCCTGTCATCCCCACAGTGGTTCCAGAGCCCGGACTATGACCTCTTCACCCCCTACGTTCAGCACCGACTCCTCCAGCCGGCTCAACCCTTCTACATCCTCCACCCCAGGTTCATCTGGCAACTATGGGACGTGATCCAGAGCAACACCCAGGAGAGCATCCAGCCTAACCCCCCCTCCAGCGGCTTCATAGGTAGGCAGCGACTCCTCGTCTCTGGGCCTTACGGAGGCTTTTAAAGGCAGTATAAACCCTTGAAACCTTCCCACACGCTGTACAGTCAAATCACGCCGGACATATAGTAGTATGTCCGGTGTGATTTATAGTAGTATATAGTATATAGTAGCATATCCGAGTATATTTCAATGGTGGCTACGTGTAAAGCACATATTAACCTGTCATACTGCCTGAGTTTATTTGCTGTGTTTTGTTTGGGCTCCAGGAAGGACATGTAGTATTACAAAAGCCAAATGATGTTGTAGTGTCACCATTCCTTATTGGCTAGTATTTTTCCCAAGATTCTAAATGGAAGTCACATGTTTGACTGGCCAGGCACAAATTCTACGATCAATTAAGATGAGGTTGATGCCACAAATATAACATTCAAGGGCTTGAATGTTGTTGCCATTGCATCATTCCCAACTGGATTTCTAAAAGGTTGCATGGTCAAGTTCATGAATCATTAATTAATTCACAAATTCCTCTCTCCTCATTTAAACAGCTTCTCGGTTGTTCGGAGCCTGACCCCTAATTATTTTTTATAACAATAGGAAGAGCAGAGCATGAAATATTGACCGTCTCATCAGGAAGTTAAAAAATGCACAATGAACAATGGGTAAATTGCTCAGAGAAACACACCCACAAGCATTCCATTACACAGTTGGACTTTTATTGAGGTGCAGTTGAATTATTTATTTTGGTTGTTTGGTGTGCTGTGGAGTCACTGTACGTCTGGCTCATCAGAATGTTGACAGGTGTTGAGGCAGACCCCGTTAAACCGAGGGAAGAGATTCAGGGACATTTTTATTCTCACCATTTTACTAACCAAGGACCTCAGCTGATTAGATGAAACGTGTGTGTAAGGACTGAATAGGAAGGACTGTGAATCTGCCAGAGTGGCTCTGTGAAAACAGCCGGAGCACCTTGAACAGAGGAAGTTGAAAAGCTTGTTATGTACATTCCTTCTGGCTTCACATGAATACTTAATATCTGTACTTCTGAATCTTAATTAGTTTGACTTTACTTTAATACGGGTTAGATTATTGCGTTCCCTCCCACAGGTTTGATTGATTGATGTTGATTGACCATCTTGATTACTTATCTTGGCCACACTTAAGATCCAGGTGCTTGTCATAAGTATTAGTTAATAAGCAATGAGGCCTTGGTAAGTTAGTAAGTCTTATTAACATATTAATGTTAAGAAGCATTTTATAAGAGCATTATTATCTATTAACTAAACCTTATCAAATCAAATGTATTTGTATAGCCCTTTTTACACGCAAGCATGTCACAGAGGGCTTCATATACGCCCATAGAACTGCCCCTCAACCAACCTAAACCCTCCTGTCCTAAATCTATAAAGTTGAACTGTATGACTATGTTTAGCCTGTGTTCTGCTCCTCTCTCTCACCAACTAAACCTTATCTCATCTTACAATTAACACTGGCCCTAACCTTTAGCTCTAACCTTTACTAATATTATTAACACTTCTATAGTCTTATAAGGATCTTATTAAGACCTTATTTCCCATTAATGAACACTTTTTACAAGCACCTGGATCTAAAATGTTACCCTCGTCTTTTGGATCATAAATATCTCATATTCGGAGTGTACAACCTTTCACAACCCTGTATCTCACCATTAGTTTGGTTCTAGCTCTGTCCTGACTCACTCAGGTCGATTCCTCTTCTTGCATTATTTACGAGTGCTCTTGTGCCCTCATCCACACGGATGAGGGAAGCGTGCTCTTTTTCCCTCATCCGCACGGATGAGGGAAGCCTTGGCCTGGTGTCAGAGACCAAGCTCACACCTATTTCACAAACACCAATCATCAACTATCATCAACGTCCTTAAGTACATCGAGTACAAAAAAAGAATTATATCCTGACACTCATTTCACTTTATTAGGAGAATTCACTCTGTATGTTTTTTTTTTAATGATGACAACAATGTTAAGATTCTGACCAGAATACCATTTGACTTGACGTAAACAAGACAGCTGTCTGTGCAATTTTGGCAATTCTGAGAACTCAAGAAATGTGAAAAGCAAAAAAAACCATTTTGTTCAGGGACCATCTCACTGCATTGTATCACTGCAAGACTAAACACAGAGAGACTATATTTACACTTCTACTCAATGATCGAACTATTGACAAAAACTGGGAAGGGATTGCCTGTTAACAGTTCTTGGTTGACTTCTTCAAACGTTTTGTTGGCGACACTTGGCAACACTGAGGAGAGGAGACAACACCACAAGGCTGACCATTGTGAAAAGTTCTTGGGTGACACCGTGCTGTAGACTTCTTGGGAACACTGTCCATTACGTACATCACACAAGTCCCTGGGTGAAGATGACACTTTAAGGCAGATCCCCCACATGAAAGATACTTCTATTAGATGAGTCGGTTGACACTTTGACACGTTGTTTTGAGGTTTTTCAATGACACTGTCTGACAGCTGGTGGCCATCTTGGACACAAAGGGAGGACAGGATGACTGTGCGGGTGTCGTTGCTGCTTTCTTTTACGAGCTCGCTTCTCCCGGGTCATTCCTTGCTGAGGTGATGGGACTGGTGCATTCTGGGACGTTGGTGCTCGGCTCGTTGTGGTTGGGGCAGGGGGACATCCGCACGGCCACTGCCACCGTGTTGCTGTGCGCACGGCGGTTCAGCTGGATGCCTGTGGTCTTGGAGGGCATGGAGGATTGGCCATTCTCTGTAGCCTGGGCCTTGCAGTGGAACAGGATCAAAAAGCACCTGTAAAACTGGGCAGAGAAACAGAGAGGGGCAGGGGGGAGGGAAGGGGGGGAGAACCAATGTTTGTTAGCAATTGTGTGTGTGTGGACACAATTTTCCACCCAATGTGGGTCCAGCGAGATAGAAAATGTAGACGGTGTGTGCGTGTGGCTAATATTGATCGACCGATTCATTCATTTGTTCCTTGACGCGACCTTGAGATCCATGGCACTCATTCACAGATGACTGCATGTTCAAGCAATGAAAAACACCAGTTCCACTGGAACAACAAAAGAGACAAAAGAGACTTTTTTCCAATTGACCCCCTTCATTTGACGGCGACATTTCATCCAAAAACCTCGCCCATGCCTGGAGGCTGGGGTTAAGAACAACCAGAGCCAGTGAATGGTGTTCCACTCGATGGTAAACAATGACATGGTGTTGGGCTGTGTTTCCAGAGCGTGATGTTTCACTGACTGGTTTCAGTAGAAGCCACGGGGCATGCTGATAAACTATTTCCATAGAGGCACCAATGTACACACTAGAGACAGAATCTCTACCAGAGCAGGAAATGAACACATAAATAAACATGACATAAAGGTTAAGGTAAACCAGAGTTATGACACCGTATTCCGGTTCATGTGTATTAGGAGGTGCCAGTTTCTCGATAATAAATTGGAGGCTTCTGTTGCCAGACACGTCGGTGAGAGGGCGTCCCCCCCCCCCCCCGCCCCCCCTCATCTGTGTAAGGGCAACACTTGCTGTATGACCATGCAGATCGTACTGCAAGGAATGATAAGTGAAGCCGTGTTGTAGCCCTTCGGATGAGGATTATCCTGCAGGTGCAGCAATATCGGAGAGATGATGTTTCCACACGATCAGGCTCCCCAATTCGAGATGGCAGATGGTGTGCAATGAGATAAGGCAACACAGCGGTGGATCTGCTGGTGTGTGTGAGAAGTCTCTTGATCTCCACGCACGGAGCCTGGTTCTGTCACGCAGACAGTGAGAGTTGCTCTCGTCGACAGTGTGTTGATTGGGAGGTCATGGGACACGACGATGGGAAGGGAACTTATTTCCAAACGGGGGTTCGTGTCTGGTGATTTTGCGTGCGCCGTTGAGAAGTACATGTTCACATGAATGGGCCGTAGTCAGCATTGAAGATGCCAGAGGTGATGACTGCTAAGGAACCCCATCGCGTATATTACGCATCTAAAGTCAATATCATCTCCTGAAAATCAGTTCAAGTCTAGGGTAGGGTCCATAAATAAGGGGAACCTCCCCAGCCAGCTGTTAAGAGAAGATCTCATGAACTCGACATCTGTCATTGCTTTTCATATGCCGTATTAAAACCTTTTGGTTTGCTGTTGCAGGTACAATCCTGATGATGGCGCTGTGTCAGGAGGTCCACGTGTATGAATACATCCCTTCGCTCCGGCAGACGGACCTCTGCCACTACTACGAGCGCTACTATGACGCCGCCTGCACTCTGGGGGCGTACCACCCCCTGCTCTACGAGAAGGTGCTGGTCCACAAGATGAACGTGGCTCCTGAACAGGACGTGAAGAAGAAAGGCAGGGTCACTGTGCCTGGCTTCAGCACCGTGGATTGTGGGCCGTGAACCCTTCCCTCGTTCTTTTGGAACGAGGGAACCCCCTGGGTTTCTGTGTAAATGAAGATGACAGTGCTCAAAGTATTAAACTGAGTTAACTGACGGGCGGGGACACCGTGAGTTAGAGCGTCTCTCGCCCCAAGCCTTAGGACCAGGCTCCATTCCTTCTTGGGAGTGTCTTTGTCGGCAGCTGTGACCGCAAGGGCAGGAAACTTCAGCAAGGGACTGTTAAAGGGATCAAAAGCTGTGGAGTTGACTTTCAAAGAGGTCGACAAGGAGAGAATTGTTTCGGATTACTCAGCCCTGAAGTAATGCCTGGTTGCTGGCAGAAAATAGCAAAACAAAACCGTTAGGCTAGCTGTAGTAAACACTGTTAATGGAGGTGTGTTCATGAGGGTGTTGTGTTGCGGTGTGTGTTCGATTTATTCCCACAAGGGGTCTTCTCATTAACACAGAACTCTAGAGCTGGTCTGCACTTTCCTTTTTGAATCATTTAGGTTTTTCCATCAACCCGTTGTTTTCCTACAATGTCTAGGCCTAGAATAGTTAGCTACACTGTAGCTCATGAAATGCCAATAAAATATCCAACACATTTACAGGTAGCTGGCTAGCTAGCCAAGCATCTAGCAATGCTAGGTATCTGGCCTGTGTTGTTTTATATCTGCTCTAAATAAATGTGTTACGACCTTTCTGTCGAATATAAAGAAGGACCTAACACGATTCGAGTCTGTCAACTGTGTGGGTGCGTTGCAATACAAATACTATGAAAGAGAAAAAAACGATTGTACATTTCTTGTAGACATTATAGGAGGATAATCCGTCGATGCAAAAACTCAGTAATCTGCAAATTGGCCCTGCTCTGAGTTACTCAGTCGTTCCAACAATCACATTTATTTGGAGGACGTGTAATCGATGCATGTTTGTTTTAAAGCTAAGATGGTAGGAAATCATTGTTATGGAATAGGGTTAGAGTCAGAAAAGAATTAAATGTTTTTGTATGTATTTTCCTGAAATTGATGGTGATTGATGTGAATTCACTGTGTTTGAAAGATGCGTTCTAGAAACCTAAAGGAAAGGGAAAATGTGAATGTATACCTTTCATTGTCGATTCGTGTTTGACCTTACTTTGAACCTATGGTGCCAAATCAAGAAATGACAAATAGGCCACATGCATGCATGCCTTTACTCATAATCTCAACACATTTTTACACACTGAGTTAAGTATTATTAAGTATAATCAAATCAAGTAGAGTGAAAAAGAATAGTCAAAAACATTTTAAAAAAACTAAGTACCTTTTTGAACTTTGATTATGGAACTAAGCAAGAGCAATATTGTAACTTTGTCTGTAACTGTGATAGTCTTGTCGTGGTCTGAGGGAAAAGATTTGTGTGGTCATATGAGGGAGAAACTGTTTTGTGTACAAGTTTGTGTACTTAGTGTACAAAGACCTAACACTTTTTTAGGAAATCCTTACTGTGGGTATGCGTATAGTAATTGTATTAACTTGATTTTTAATGACGCAAGAATGTGTATTATCCGGATGTTTTTTTAAAAGCTCAGAAGCAGGAAACTCGGAGAGCACAGATGAAAACTGAAAATCTGGGTCACTAGAACATTATTCAGGAAAGACAGAAAGGTATTGGACAGTAAGAGCAGTTTCTCACTGTCATAGTGTGGTTTGTAAGGTGGTGAAGGGGATTTACCATGTAGTTTACAGCTATACTACAGAACACACAGCCATGGTCTTTAGCAACCAACAGATCCATTTGACTGCTGTTTATTTTCCTGGCCTTGACACAATTGTACAGATACACTGTGTAAATAGAATGTGCATTTGGTTGGTTTTGGATTATGGAAATCTGGTCAAACTGTAATGCAATGCAGCTATTCATAGTTGCTTGGTCCTCTAATGAAATGTATCGCCTTTAGCAATTCTAATAGACTTGAAATTGTGCCAAATACTTTCTGTGTGAGGTTACTGCTGTACTGCTGCTGCTATTGGTGTCTTGGGAACACATTACTAAACATCGTAAGGTGGGCAAAGCAGATGTTTTGAAATCTTTGAGCAAAGTGACAGAGCCATGTCATTAGGAGTCATTTGATAGTGATATTATAAAAAGGAAAGCAGAAAGCGACTGAAATGTCATTTTGATCTGGTGGTTCGATGATCGAATATGTACAGCATAAGGCCTTAAATATTATTGGCTGGTCTTGACAACAACCTAACAGTACAGTATATATCATTTGTACAGTGTTTTTCTGTTTTTACTGCTCATTTTGTATAGATCAGTTTGCACTGAACATGATTTGATAGTAAGATTTGTACTTTTACCATCGTTTTCTACTAACACCGTTACGAATAAAGATGTTATACAGCAGTGTTCTTTGTCTCTCGCCTACAATCTTCCATCATCGCATGTCAACACTACACTACATATCCCAGAAATGCGGAGGTGGATCAGATATCCACGTACCTGTTTGTTCATGAGGATGTAGATGAGGGGGTTGATGACGGTACTGCTCTTGGCTAGGATCGATGGTACCACACTGGCGACGGGGGTGATAATGCCCGGATGGCCAAACGTGGCCATCATGGCCACCACGCCATAAGGCATCCAGCAGAGAAGGTAGAACACCACGGTGGTGATCACCATGACGAGGATGTGGTACTCTCTGCGCCGGGCCGCCGACTTCCGGAACCTTCCAACCTTAAGCAGGAGACAAGTGTTAACTTCATGTCAGAGTCCTTGACTTTATCCTGACCCAGTCACTAAAGTGATCTATTCACAGACCATACCCTGGATTAATTGCCTGGATTAATTGCCATTAACGTGTTCCATTCTTTGAAAAAGGAATGAGGGTTTAAAGGTCCCATTTCCTCTCTCTCCAACGTCACTGTAAAAAATCATTAATGTGAAAATGCCCCCAAGATATAATCTTAAAAGAAAATTGCCTGCGGGTTGCTATAGGTTCTGGAAAAGCTTCTCAACGTGGCCATCCTCTTCCACCCTCTCCTTCCTGGGGGTAGTTACTCGTGAATGAAGGGATGAACCCATGGTTTCCAGTACACTGCGTCCACCTGAACTGTCTTGTTAGATCAGTGGTTCCCACCACAGTAGAGACGGGGAGGAGGTATTCAAAGACGGCCCAACTGAAGTCATGCAATACTTGTAAGACCTGACACCTAGGTTGAGTGCTACACATCTAGGCCTGATACAGGAAGGGTTACGGAACGCCCATTGCATTAGGAGCTTCACAGAACCCCCGGAACCTTCCTGGCAGCAGGTTATTACGCAGTGAGGAATTTAGTAATGAAGTAATGGGATAAGGCCAATTTTTCCTCGTTGCAAATTAGAAAGGGGAGCAAAGTGTCAAGTCAGTAGTGATTACGTTTTTTGGGGAACAGTACAAGGAACAGTACTCTCTCTCTCTCTCTCTCTCTCTCTCTCTCTCTCTCTCTCTCTCTCTGATCTAACGTCTCTAATGTTGGGCTGCTTGGACAGAAAAAGGTAGGTTTACAGCCTAAACGACGACTCTCCCTAACTGCCTTCGCACACGTACACACGTACAGTGTGTTTGTGCCGCTTATCGGTCCATTCAAATGAGGCGCAAAACTCTGACCCACTTCTGCTTATCTGGGCAACCGACCAAGTTAAGTAACCTCTTTATCTTTCTCACACGTCTGTTTTCCATCTCCTGCACTCCAAACATCCACCATTGCATTTCTCTATTCATTTTTCAGCAGTGACCCTGAATCTCTTCAGTCCACCACGATTGGCTTGTTCTAAATGCCTCATGTTATCCTTCCGTCCTAAACAGTCAACTAAAAGTACACTGTCGGCGATAATCTGCCCTGCCGACTACTGGGCCCTCTGGAGATATGGTGTATATTGTGTTGGTGTTGGTACAGATGATATGTTTCTGTACCGTGAAAGGCTGCCTGACCTGCTTGACGGCGTAGACTAGCCTCCCATAGCAGTACACCATGACCAGGACAGGCAGGCCCAGGCAGAAGATGAACAGACAGATGATGTAGGAGTGGGACTGGGGAGTCCGGGCTGTCCACGTGACCGAGCAGCTGGTCCCTGCTCCCTCCAGGCCATAGCTACTCCAGCCCAGCAGGGGGGGCACCGTCCACAAGAGGGAGTAGAGCCAGGCTCCGGCTACGGCCAGCAGAGGCTTCCGGTAGTCCGGCGCCCGCTTGTTGTACACGGTCAGCGTGCTGTAGCGGTCGTAGGAAAGCACGGCTAAGGAGACGAGCGACACGATGCCTGGCACACAGAAGGAAGAGGAGAGAAGGAGAGAGAGAGAGGGAGGGAGATGTGATCATGCATTTCGAGTCACCAAACTGGATGGTTTCAGCAAGCGACATAGTGACACCTGTTGCATTCATACTATTCATAGTATGTAACTGTTCAAGGTAACAGGGTGTTCGCAGTCACGGTAATAGGTAGTCCAGGGTGTTCGCAGTCACGTTAATAGGTAGTCCAGGGTGTTGGTAGTCACGTTAATAGGTAGTCCAGGGTGTTGGTAGTCACAGTAACAGGTAGAGGCATCTATACTATAAACTATCACTAATAATCACTGACAACAATCCTTGACAACAGGATTTATTTATCCCACTAAAAAAGTGCACACAGTAATAGTCATTAATCTCTTAATATTCTACAGAGCAACAGCAACAAACAACAGGTGTGGAAGTATATGTAAATATCACAGAGAGTGGTGACTCACACACAAAACACCAGATAATCAAAGCTTTAAGCCTTGAGAGAGAAACCTAACACCCAATAAATAGCATCAATTTAGCCAACAAATGATTTCCGCCATTGACTCAGCAGTATAAACCCCAGTCCTCTGGATGCATAAAAGGGTTAGGTTTCAGATCGGATACAACCTCCCTGAGGCACTTTTCACTCATCGGTGGTCCGTGGGAACAGACCGATGTAAGCAATCTTGACAGATTTGTTCTGGGAATTGTAATAATCTAAAACGTATGGTCTTGATATGGCCATACTCTACATATGTCTCTGACGCAAAATCTAATAAGTCATTTTTGATTTATTAGATTATTATTAGACTTATTAGAAACTTACACCACTTATTTAAGATGTACTCCTATATGTTGAATGTATGCACCTTCCTGCCAAAGTAAATTCGAACTTTCATGGCAATTAAAACCCTTTCTGATTCTGATAAAATTGAACGTCTCTGAATGAAATCATGACAGCCTTGGAGACTTGACATCAAATCTGACACGATTGCCCAAACAACCTGGCTGATAAATATGAGCTTCATCCACCACCGTAACCCAACACAGGCCGATAACTCGGGATGGTCCTGTTGTGATTGAAAACGGAATATCATCTGAAGCCTTGGGGATGCAGTTATTTACAAGACTTTTACTGCCACATCGTTTGTAAAGAGCGATAGTGTCAACAGATCTGAGCCATGCTTAAGTTACTGCTCTACCACAATGGAGTTTATGGTACATTAGCCAAAAGATTCGGGGAGCTACATCTGTTTACTTAGTTAAGACACATACTGTACGTGTTTTTATTGTACCTACTCAATCATTGAAAATGAAACAAGAAATGCTTGGGGCAGCATATTGCACACACAAAAAAAGGAATGCACACTTGCTGAATTGTCTTTCATGTACCAAGTACTTCCTTCTGAACATCGAAAAGTTTTTCTTTTCAAAATGAATTAGCCCATAACATTACCTTAATACTATAGTTTCAATAGACTTGTGCTATGGAGCATAACTGTAATCCAAGAGTAAGCCTTGGGCTGTGTTTCTTCAATTGGAAGGCTTTGATTAAATCCAACAGACTTTTCCTTCAGACACAAAACATGTTTCTGGGAGACACTTCAAATCAGCCGAGCGCATAAAAAATAATTAGGTTTTACGGTACAGTATCACTGCAGGCACACATCAAAGTGGATTAGTGCATGATGGGTGATTTTACTTTGAAGTTGATGTCTAATCACCCATCACACCTCTACATCTAATTCATATTTGCTGTATCTAGGAGTGAGCTTCAAAGTACAGTTAAATAAGTAATGATGCTAAGTATTACTGGGGTGTTGCAATTAGACTTTTTAAATTCAAACTTTCTTTAATATAGGATGCTTTCACATGTACAGTGTAATAACAGAACAGCATTAGTCTTGTCTTGTTATTGTCACTTGCAAACCAGTAAAACATGTACACATGGTGCACAAGAAGCAAGAAAACACAGTCCTGTATGATCTATTATATATCCAACTTAAGGGCATGTAAACGGACAAGTTCCAACACATTCCTCCTCCACTCTAGTCAACAACACAAAACACACACACACAAACGCACACAAGCTCACATTGAAGGCACTAATTTGGCTCATGCTACATGAATCTAATTGAAATGTGAACACACAATCAAGACACAGACACACTGAGGAATAAAGAGAACGACGGGAAAAACTGGTGTTTTTCCGTTTTCCTTCCCCAGAGTGATATTCACAGCCAAGTCGAACATCTGGCCATTCGCTTCAAGACGTGCTGAAAACAAATAAACAAGGCTGAAGTGCTGGCAGCTGTGTCCAAGATGTTGTTTAATTACGCTCAAGAGGCATGCAGCTTCTAAGCCTCTTCATTAAATCTGGACATGGCTGAGGCTGGAGGGGAGAATAGAGAGGCCACACCACACCTCATCCTCCCCACCACCCCCACCACCCCCACTACCACCACCACCACCCTCACTACCCCCACCACCCCCACTACCACCACCACCACCCTCACTACCCCCACCACCACCACCACCACCCTCACTACCCCCACCACCCCCACTACCACCACCACCACCCTCACTACCCCCACCACCCCCACTACCACCACCACCACCCTCACTACCCCCACTACCACCACCACCACCCTCACTACCCCCACCACCCCCACTACCACCACCCCAGCATCCCCACCACAACCACCACCACCCTCACTACCCCCACCACCACCACCCCAGCACCCCACCACCACCACCCCAGCACCCCCACCACAACCACCACCACCCCAGCACCCCCACCACAACCACCACCACCACCCCAGCACCCCCACCACAACCACCACTACCACCACAACCACCACCACCCCCACCACCATCCCCCCCCCCCACCACCCCCCCCACCACCACCACAACCCCCACTACCACCACCAGCACCACCAGCACCACCACCCCAGCACCACCACCCCCACCCTCACCCCTTCTGAGAGCCATGCAGAATGATAACACCGATACCAGATCTTTTGATGAGGTTTGACCAGAGCTTTTCTTTAGATGTCACCAGAGATCTTTTCCCATGGAGTATGGGAGGGAGATAGCTTTAATGAGCACAGTTCACCTTTCTAAAAGCTTCCAGTCAGTCAACAGAACTTCTCGCCCCTTTTCAGCTCCTTGGCCTTCGCACGTGACGTTACAAGAGAGCGCACACCAACGAATCTCAAAGGAACATGTGACCTCTTTGTCTTTAATCTTGGTGGGAAAGTGGAAGTACATGAATCCAACTGGAGCAGTAAAGTGGGAGGTGGACTGGCACTATTTTCTATTGTCGAAAGAGAACACAGCACCACGGATGGAGGACTTAAAGGTCCATTGATTAAGTCTAACGGCAAACGTTCAACGCGGTTGGAATCTCGGCGAGTTTGTAATGTCCCGCACAAATGGTTTTAAAGATATTCTCTGTAACATCTCGTACTGATGCATATGCATGAGCAAGCCCCAATCAAAATTGTGCGATAGTTCCAAGAATTACAATGCTATTAAAGAATCCACTGTTTTCCTTAATGTCTCCATTTGCATGGTTGTGGGGGTAATGGGCAGGGAGTGCTGACTGGAAGATGCCTGCAATGAAATCAGGAATGCACATTGAGTCAACAAGATACCGCACGGCGCACGCCAAATAGCCCTCTGTGATTACTTGTTATTAGATATGGATCAATTAATTGACAGGCAATTCAAACGTTTTCCTTCACTGACATTTCTCAAAGCACTATCAAAAAAAAGGCCCGGTTCATATCATAGTTGCGCAAATGAGGTGCCAAAAGTGGTAACATTAACCATAAATCATATCAACTGGGTCTGAAATGAAATTGCTTTCCTGACTCACTGGGTCATGCATGTTTCAGGGGGTATTTTTCGTCGACATTTCAACGTGAGTCATTTTGCACTTTACCGTGCTCCTGTACCAGCCTGGTTGACATGCTGATGATGTAATAAAGAGTGACTTCTGTGCCCCAAAAGGTCTTAACAACGATGTTTCCTGAGAATGAGTACTTCACGTCACAACATCCGTTTCCTGTATGAATACTCGGGTACCCATGAAAATGCGTTGTTCTGGAATTGAAACCGATGCCAAGCTTAAGCGATCCCCTTTGTGGGTCAGCTAGAGTAAGGGGTTTAGCATAACTGAGATTGTTATCTCCTCATCAGTACCACGTCGCACCAGCGTTCCCGAGTGCTTAGAAATCAAGAACAACTGGAATCTGGAATCCTTAGGTTCCTCAGTCCCATTCACACCAGGCAAAATATCAAAGGGTGATAGCCAGTATTTTGACTGGACCTGTTAATTGGCTCTCACATAGCTGTGAATATATCAGGAGAAATACCATTTTTGCATGTAACACCAGCCCCCAGTAACTATGCCAACCACTAGGAAACCATAGCGAACAGAGATCAGATAACGAACGTAAAGAGCAGCACAGACTTGCCATTTCATTATCCACATCTCCAGAGACTCCAAAGACAAGAAATGTACTGCTCTCTGACCCTCTCTCTCCTCCAGTGTTCACCAGAGTCTGCGGATGAACCCAGGCTACCACCCTTTGTGACTGTAATCTAATATTGTCACGCAGCATGTGAACGCAAATAAAGACTATTCTGAGAGCAAGAGAAGAACTACCTGTGGTTTGTGAGACGACAAATGACAGGTAAGAGTGCCCCCCCCAGTCCCCGCCCCCCAGGAGAACGTTCTCATTCCCTGGGGAGTCGATTTATTTGCAGAAACTAAATCCCGTTCATATTACTACACAAAATGTCCTTGAGCAAACACTACTGGAAATGTGGAATTGAAAAGTCAAATAAATCAATACGGTGTTGGACACATTATTGCTATATTAAGTATGCACGGTGAATGATGTTTGATGAGTTTTGTAAAGCATTTCCCCCCGATTAACATTTCGATGCTGTGTGACATTAAGTCTACATTTCTATCTGCGGTGAGAAGCAGTGACAAGCCTCCAGGTGTTGCTTGAGATTGACATGGGTTTAAAAAGAAAATGTGGGCACTAGCAGATTTGCCAGAGGCCCTTTGCACCCTGCCCAGGAGAAAGAATATCTAGGTGTAGAAGCAATCTTTCAACATCAGCCCAACTGCCAGTGGAAAGAGGCAGTGGGGGAATTTGCAAATGAACTGGCTCTGAACAGACATGGAGGACAGCGAGAGCATGCAAGCCTGTCATCTGAGACAGGGGATTTATTGAATCTGCTCCACACCTATGCCCAGGTACATTTACTTGACTCAATCAGTGGCCAGAACACAATTAGACTGTCCATGGAGGGCTGGAGGGCTGGAGGAAGCTGAGGGGACCACAGCAGGGGGGGGGGGGGAGGGGGGGGGGGTGACTGGCTGGACATGCTTGGGGGGGGGGGACCTGTCAGAGCAGATCCACCCCAGCTATTTAATCATGTTGACTGTGAGATGGACTAAAGTGGTACTCCCTGTAGAGAGCAGCCGCTGCAGTCCACCTGCTTGTCTTCAGAGAGCCTAATAGAATGGGACGGACACTCCTGTACAAAGTGAAATATTTGTGTTCATGGGAGGAATCACAATAACATCCCATATTCATTTCATTTCCCAGTTTTACTCGTGTCTCATCAACCCCTGGGGCTTTTCTTGGAGAGTTATTCAAAAACGCCATCATTTAACTCAATAAACATTCAGATTCACCAGTACACCAATTCCATTTATTCATGAGGATGATGCTGATCTGCTGGTTTCCTGTAGAATGATATGAAACAATAAACGTATATTAACCACCCTCACATATAGAGCACAAGTGGAATGAAACATACTGTAACTTGTTTACATATCAAAACACTAAGAAATCGAATTTCTTCGACAATTGATCTCTTATTATCAAATTAGAGAGAGAGATGGGGGTAGAGAGTGGAGAGAGAGAGAGAGAGAGAGAGAGAGAGAGAGAGAGAGAGAGAGATAGAGAGATGAACCCTGTTTATACAGTACAATTTATCTGGCACACATACAGAAGGATGATCTGGAAACAGGGTCTTCTCATGTGATTTCACAGGGGCCTAAATGAAGACATGTGACAGGTGACAGTGATTTGCGGAGGAATGTGTGGTTCAGAAGGAACCTTCCCCATCCCTAAGGACATGAGTCTTGGCAAACGGAACCATGTGAAACGCTCACAAACAGAAACACATAGACGGTCAACACTGTAGTGCACTATAGAACCAACCGGATGCCACTTTGTCATTGTTGACCTTTAAGGTGACATACATGGATCTGAAAGGATTCACATTGACTTAACTGCTCTCAAAATGAGTTTTCATGTATCGGCGACACGTACAATTAATTTAGTAGTAATAGTAGTAGTAGTAATTTACTAGAATAGTAGTAGTAGCAGTAGTTTGTACGTTATTGATCCCCAAGGGGAAATAGTGGAAAACGTTCATAGTACAAGCTAAACTGTGCTTGTTTCATTTTGAACCAGTTGACCCATGTTGCAGTATACTAATTAATGCTTTACTTCTCATCAGTTATGCAATCTCATCGCCCCCCCCTTTCCCTCAGAGTTCTTACTCCCCAGCCGGCCTCCCTCAAGCAGGACAGCATGTTCTAATCTTCAAAGCTGTTTAATGATATTTATTGGCGCACTTGAGATTCTTCTTCAGACAAGCAGAGATTTTGCCCTTGCTGTACGCTCCAGAGAGCACAGGGGGAAAAGCTCCATTTTAGACCGAGAGCCCAGGTCGGTTCTTTGTGCGGGTGGAACCTCTTCCACACAGGAGATCAGTTCAGGTGTCTGCATTTCAGACCTGTTTGGGCCCTGGCCCTGGCTCTTTGTGGTGGGTGAGGAGGAACAGCACCCACACGTAGCAGCTGGAAACCATTACAGCTGGGTCTGCCAAGGGCACCATGACTTTGCACGGCATCCCAGTCGCCACCCGAGCCAGCTTCAGATGCCCGGGACACCAGTTCATTAGTCAACAGCTGGGGAATAAAATGGCTACATTATTCACTATCTGCGACTACGCAAGGTGTGTTCACTTAAGTGTCGATCACGTTCATAGATGGCAACGTCCTCCGACGTTAATACAAGGGATTGAATAGTGTGTGTTTTGGGGAGGGGGGGGGGGTGTGAATACGTTTGCCAACTCCCCAAGTCCAGCTGACCTACCGATGGGTTAAACCCAGCTCAGAGAAAGCAAGAGGTCATTCTGTGGGGTGTGTGTAGAGGGAGAAAATGCAATGCTTTTCACACAATGTTTTGCATTCTCCATTACGGTCACCTTGATGGACCAGTTGTTAGAGCTGAATGAAAGATTGGGATTTCTTACCAGGGCTAGAAACCCAGTGGCTAGTGGAGCCAGGGAAATGAAACATGTTTCTCCTGTGTGGATCATAATATTATTTGTTGTAAGAATTGCTTCTCCCATGACATTTTGTGATCTTTTGACAACTTTGATAGCTAGGTCCGTGACCAGATCCCAGTTAGAGTTATGGTGCTTAATTCCTTCTTTGTTTATGTTCAAACTTTTTTTTTATTAATCTGCAAAGGGCAGTTAATCGGGTCAGTGAAAATGTAAATCAATAGAGAACAGTATTTCCATGTTAAAGAGTGTCAAATAATATTGACTAAACAAGGCAACAAACAGGGCTTTGCTTCTTTGATGTGAAGAATGAAATCAGTGTCCCCGATAACATCAGACTGAAAACCAAAGACCCCAGCTTGTGTAAGGTGCATTCACATGACTCACAAACTTGACTTTTGCAGTACCAGCTGAAAGTCATATCATAACACCAGAAAAATATATTGTACACCCGTTTGACAGACTGTATTGTGTCATCTGATGCTAAAGTATTGTTGCCACCAAGAGTCCAGGTGAAAGCTAACCATTTGATTAACCATTAATTGTTGAATTATTGAATTATTTGAACCTTATGCAAAGCTGTCCATTGTTTGATTTCCTACATTTAATTCAAACATTGTTAAATGTGTTATTTGGCCTCTTGGTGCCCACACTTTCACAGGGGATGACATAATATAGTCTGGCAAATTGGAACCAAACAAACTAAACATGTTTTTTCTGTGTTATGACGTGATAAAGCCTATCTTGCAACAGTCATGTGAGTGCCTTTTCAGCCAACAGCATATCACCCATACTCCATATCGGTGCTCTTATCCCAAAAATGACATAATGTTCTTATCAATTACAAACACCCGTGTGACATCATGGATGATGTCACTGAGACAAACCTATAGGGTCTATAGGGTCCAGAAAGGAGGAGGAATTCAGAGGAATTCGACCAAACCCTTTTACTTGATGGTGTTGTTAGGATTTTTTTCCGCAGGCTCATTTGGTTTGTTGGTGTCAATATTAAGGAACTTCCTCAAATACTTTATTTTTTGGTCTTCTCTGTCATACCTGTCTGGCTTTCAACAGGAAAGTCCTCACCGGATGATAGCCAAGCTTCCAATTTCCCCTCACAAAATCACTTTGTGCACATTGGTGCATCAACACCTGCCACAAGTCTCATTCGTTTTAAAAGGAATCTAACAATGCAGTGGTGGACATGTGTACATTTTGAAGTATATTTGTTTTAACACCTGCTAAATTCTAGAGATGCCATGCTGATATGCCAGCACAAACACACACACAAACTCAGTGGCCTCAGTTCATTATTCAGTTTACTGTATGCGGGGCATTCATTTCACAAGTTCTATTTTCATGCTCTGGATGTGTTAAAATGTCGAGACAACCCACATGTACAGTATAGTACCCTACTGTATTTAAAATAAACTTACCGAAGCAAGAGTTGACGAAGCCGTACCACATACAGCCGTGCCTCCCGTACAACCAGCGTGCCCGAATACTGGATGCGAAGCTGAGAGTGGTGCCGCAGACGCACACGAGCATGTCACTCACGCTAATATTGAGAAGCAGCATGTTAACAGGGGTCCGCAAAGTTTTGAACTTGCAAAACAGGATCAATACTATCAGGTTATTAAGGAAACCAAATATCATGATAGATCCTAGAAACACTGAGACCACGGTGTGCCCTGTTCGAGACAGTCTCTCTGCTGGGGTGTCATTCCATTCTTGGTCCAGAAAAGGCAGCGGTTCCTCGCTGCTTGAGTTTGAACTAAAGTTTATATTAGCCACCTCGGAAAACATCGTATGCAGTGGTCATGAGCTCATTGAGGCTTTACTACTTGTCCAGCACATAGTCCGATAAATACAGCTATATTAGGCATAGCCTCATATTTCATCCTAAAAAATGCGGCGCGTAACGTATTGGCATGAAATAGCCTACGTTTAATTTAGTCTCTTTGTCGGAACCTTCCTTGCCTCAGTGATTTTACATGAAGACACTGAATCGCACTGAAGCTCGGAATCAATAGTTGCAAAACGAAAATCAGTTATATCTTTGTTGGTGGGTGTCCTCTGATACAGAAGCAACCTTTTCACGGACATATGTTAAGCAACTGACAAGGTTCTGTAGTTCTTTGCAGTTACAGCAACAACAAAAAAACTGGTAAACAAAGTTTCTAACCTCCTCAGACTTGCAACCTCATGCAGACCGCGCTCGAGTTTAATATTGGTCTCTGTTAACAGCCTATAGTAAAACAAAATTTCGTAAATATATATCTCCACTCAAAGATAATATGATCTTTATAAAACAAATAAATCCACAATTACATTAAAAGTCAGCAAAAGGTTAACGAAGAAAGAACAAAACGTGCGTAAAATTTAACAACTGTTTGTTAATAAAAAATATATACTTCTGCCGTTTTTGTTTTAGGAATTCCGAAAGCTTTCGTAATAATATTATAGTTGAGAATAATCCATATGAAGAAGCCTTCTTGCAGCTCCATGCATAGTCCTCGAAATGCCTTGACTTTACGCGCGTCCTTGGCTCACCATCCTTTAGTGGCACCATTGGGGGTGCGTTTATCAACCTGGAGGGCGACTGAGGCGTAAGGTGATGACGCAATATTACTTGTCCGCCTAAAGAAAAAGAACTGGCCTCATTGTGAGATAAGATTAGTCATCCATTGCGTGACAAGCGTGTAATATCTGAAATGTATCACACTAACAAGTAGCAATAGCCTGTAGTAGGCTACATTTGGTAACTCGTGGTCAAACAAGAGAACGATGAGTAATCAGGGAGTTGAAAACCCATTTTACTGAGTTCATGGAAGATTTACGGGGTCTGAAAATCTGTGTCTGACTGCATTTACAAATTATATTTAAATGTCAGGCGAAAGCATGCTTGGGAACCAGAAGAGACGTGAGAAACATGGTGGTCCTCAATGAAAGATATGTCGTTAGTAGCACAGATATGTTTTGGGAGATGGTAATCAATAGCCTACTGCAACATACCACCCTAGAAAATAGCTGTGTGGATAAACAGCTTGAGAGGAGTATCAAGATATAACTTAATTCACATAAGTGAACAAGCACCTAGTTAATTATGACATCAACAACTAATAATGAACACATCCTTTGTATGGTTGTTGCTTTCTAAAATACAATCATGTTTGGGCGTGGTCAAAAGTGACAAAAATGTGAACCGTCCAATCCCTGTATGCACAAAGGTTTAAGGTGAGTGTAGGGAAGTTGAACGTTTAAGCAGTTGATGACCAAAGATGAAGTCTCTTTTTCCTCTTCTGCGTCATGGTAATGTCTTGTCTGGGATACTGTTCATGGTCTGTAGTTGAAGTTTCTATTCAAGGAGAGGTGGTGAGATGTCTCATGTGTCCTTGTGTCTGGGCATCTGAAGGAACCAGATCCTGTTATCCACGGATTCATGTTCTCCCTGTTCCTCATTTTCATGTCTAGTCATGCTCGCCTAATCATCTTGGTACTTATGGATACATTCAATTAGTGAAGGTTTGTGAGACAGTCCTAATGTATTGATTAACCTTGTTGTGGTTTGTCGTGTGCGCGTCTGTGGTTCGGACATGATTCTAGAGACAAACGTACGTAGCAGCCTTGAACAAATAGACGCAATGACTATGCTCTGTGTAGCATTTCTTTACATAGTTCTTTGCTTTTGAAAAGAACAACATGCTCTGGGAGAGTCCTCCGAGCTGTCCGAGTGTGCCGACAAACTAGGGTTTCATCACCTTGACATAACCGTAAAAATAAGATTTTTTAAGGGCTTAAAGTTTGAGGAGTGTGTGTTTATGTGTGTACCTGTCAACAGGTTTGTGTATTTTATTGCTCATTCATGACACAATGGGCTTGTTAACAGCGCAGCTTTCGGCGTCGAGTGATACATTGTGATTCAAAGTGAAACTATTAATACATGGTGTGTGTGTGGTGTGTTTTCTGTGAGAACGGACTAGGTACTAGGGTTACAGCCTGTGTGAATTCCAATAGTGGATTTAAAAACACCCCCTCCACTAGTGTTATCATGTTGACTGTGAAAGGTCTTCAATAAGCGAGCCTGGAGCCTGCATCAACGCCTCTCAGGTGTCGAGGTACTTTTCATCATCTCCAGGATGGAACGAATGAGGGAGTGGCAAAGAGAGAGGGGGATGGTGATGTCATCCCCGGGGCATGTCCTTCAATAACAGGTGATATAACGACATCATGATTCAAAGCAGGGCCTGTATTCCTAATCTTACCATTGCAGATAACCCCAGGCATCCCCTCAACCCATCCTTCACACTGCTTCCATCAGGTCCCAGACACAGGTGAGCCAGGGGCCACAAGCTCGCTATAGCAGGAGTTTAGTTCTCTCTGCCATAGCATCATTAACCAAATAACCCCGGTAGCTAGGAAATGGAAAGGTGCAACAGGTACGTAAGTATGTGTAGTTGTGTCGTGTAGTTATAGTAGCTAGCTAGTAGTTATGTTGTGTTATGGGTATTCTCTACAATTCTCTACAAGCGCACACTTATACCCCTACCCAGATATTTTACTGTAGTTATATAATAATATTTAAAAAAACACCTCTGTGTACTTCATGTGTCCTAATACCCAACGTAGCTATTGATTGGCATGGAAACATACACTCCCACAGGCAACCATCGACGTCACTCTGAAGTCACAGTATCGGGACTTGGGGGCAAATACACAGTGACATAGTAGACTGAATTTGATCCATTCATGGCTTGTCTTCATTTCGGTTTGTCTGGTTTCTGTAGACCCAGCCCCTACAGCTTTTTATTTTGGAATGCAGAGTGTGTAAAAAAAGAAATAATCAAGCAACTTTTTATTAAGTATTTATGATGATGTTTGTAATCATAGGCTGCAAAGACAAATGATCTTACAATTTGTCAGGTCTACATGAACTTGTACAGTTCTACAGAATTTAATACAAAATCATTTCAACTTTTGCCTGGATCAGTGGACTTTAACCCTTTCCCAGGGTACCCCACCCCAGCCATCAATCAAACCCGATTGTCCATGGGCCATTAGCATGTGTAGTGGCAGGCCCAATTTATATTATTTATGTCTAATAGCCATGTTCAACACTTGCGGAAAATAGAAACGTTGCCTTAATACTGAAATATTTAGGGTTGGTTAAATAACCCTACACCAGATATTTATTATCAACCAGAACCATTAAGCTGACATGTTGTATTAACAGGAACAATAAACCAGGCTAACATGCACATCACAATGACTAGAGCATTCACAAGGCACGGGCAATCTAAGCCAAACACCAGCTAGCTCAGCCAGTTTGAAAAGTTCATCTCCGAGAAAATGTCACTTTTCGGTGTAATCCGGGGATGGCGGTTGTCAGATGAGGTCAATCCTCGTACGACTTCAAACGAGTTGTGATTTGCCGGGCTGCAGAGCTCCCGTGGCTAGTGTAGTGTAAGGCAGCGTGGCGACTGCTGAGGTGAACACATCTCCTGGTACGTCGAGCCAAGACAGAGGCTCTCTGACCCGTGTGCTTGTGGCAGATAAAGTCCAGACTGCCCCTCTTGGTGGTAACCCCACCATGACTGCTGTGGGGTGGGGTGTGGAGGGTGCGGGGTCGGGGGTGGGGGGGTGGGTGGGTAAGGGATGGGGGATAGGGGGTGGGGGGGTGGGTAAGGGATGGGGGGTGGGGGGGTGGGGGGGTGGGTAAGGGATGGGGGATAGGGGGGTGGGGGGGTGGGTAAGGGATGGGGGATAGGGAGGTGGGGGGGTGGGTAAGGGATGGGGGATAGGGGGGTGGGGGGTGGGTAAGGGATGGGGGATAGGGAGGTGGGGAGAGGAGAGGACACACTGAAAGACAGAAACAAACTCTCCTCGCCCCTCTGGGCACTGCTTTGGAAAGACACTTAAAGGTTGGATGAACTTTTTTGTTCTGGAAATGCAAATGCTGTACCATTAAAAGTGTTTATCCATGTCCATGTCAGGTATCTCTTCTGTTTTAAATGTGAAAGAAAACCTCTACCCTGTGAGGTTACATCCTTGTCCTGTCTTCCTTTTTGACACAACTTCGTTTGCGGTTATTAGCCAGACATCAAAGGGCATGGTGTGCTAGGCTATATTGACCATCATGCCCACATTAACACACACATAGTCCAGTGTGATTCAGGAAACCAGATGTTTCAACTTATGATAACAAGCCATTTTCAAAGCCAAGTTCTCACATTTTCCACTGCGTAGATCCTTATCAACAAGGTTTATGAGGAAATAAGAATCCCCTTGCTCTTTCAAATTTAGTGAATAACGTCTGGTCTCAAACTGTAATTTGGCATACCAGTGGTGTCTAAAAACAGTATGCTTTTATGTAGTCCAGTGATCATGTAACATAAATAAATGATATCCCTCTCAGGGAATCAATTGGCAGTGTTTCTGCAGTGATGTTCAGAACATGCACGTCCATACAAACATCAACTGTCTGTGCATGTGTGTGTTTGTGTTATTGTGTGTGTGTTTGTGTTATTGTGTGGGTGTGTTTGTGCGTGTGTGTGTTGTGTTCCCTGACAGTGTACATTTTAATAACAGCAGTGGACAACATTTTCTCTCTACTCCCAATTACGACAAATTGAGATGTGACAAAAGATGCACATTACCCGAATGTCAGCATAGCTAATATCCACTTAATTATCAGACATTGCTTTGACTGTTGGTGCCCATTTGGTGACACGTTTGTGGTGTAAAAGGCGGTGGAGAAGTGAATAACCTTTGCAGGACTTGGACACCGATAGAAAGTGAAGCGTGTTTTTGTACTTTTGTACTTGTACTTAATTTAAGATCCGTATATGTTTAGTGTTTTGCACCTCCCTGCCACAGTAAATTCCGTGTTTGTATAACATACATGGCGAATAAACCAAATTCTGATTCTGATTCGGTTTGGGGAGTATGCAGCTGAGCCCCAGGGAGTCGTTCCAGGATGGCTGCTTGTACAGAGAGAGGGGCAGTGGGGGGGTTGGAGGGTTTGGGGAGGGGGGGGGGGCAGAGTGAACGCCCCACAGCCATTAGGATGCACGTGTTGGATGTCTCTCAAGGTTGAGGGTGGAGGGAAGGAGGGAAGGAGAGAGGGTGGCAGGAAGGAGAGAGGACGTCTGGACAGGAATGTTTGAGGTCACTACACGTGAAGAGAACTGCATTTGAAATCTGAACAAAGTCTTGCTTTCGAATGAGTCTAAGGAATGTGTTTGGAATCAGTAAAAACATGTCGACACTGAAGTCAACATCAATGAAAAGGCCTCACACATACAGTATGGGTCGTCACTGTATCATAAAAAGCCCTCCCCCCCCCCCCCCCCCACACACACACACCTCTTTACGCCATACACCTTGTTTCTCCAAAGGTAACATTTTGAATGTCTTAAAGTGTCGGTTTTCCTATCATCTTACATAGGCACTAACTTAGGCTTATAGGCTTACCATATTGATTTTGTCATCAAAATGTCAAACAAAAAGAAACATATTTCATCTGAATTGTTTGGTCCCATGTTTCAAACAAACAGAGGCAGGGAGATAGGTTCTACATCAGGATTAGAGGACTAATGAAGGAAAGGTCCGTCTCATCTCAGTTCAGCTGTGGGTTTATGAGCACTGAGCAATCTGCAGATTGGAGACATCTAAACACTCATGACGTGAAACATAAACACACTATACACAGTGTCAGTAACAAAGTGAGGTATGAAGGTCTAAGGTAAGAATGTATTGAAGGGAAAACAAAGACAGCGGACAGCTAAGAGGAGTTTGTCATTCAATCAGGTGAATGCAACATCATCGAACCGTGACTGCCATCAGATCATAAATAGGTTGCAGTAGGAATACATAGAAATGACTGAATAATAAGACAGAATACATGAAAAGATAATAAGGCAATGGCTGGTCTACTGAGTGTTATTAACATGTGCACATCCTTTCCACAGTGCAGTTCACATTGTCTAACAGAAGCACCTGCTTTCTGCATTTATAGCAATACCTTGATATTTCAAGCATAAACAGCTTCAAGGATTCAAGGTCATCCAGTAAAGGAATTGATTTATTGTCTGTTTGTCAAAGATAATTATTGTTGCTAATTTAGGCTACTACTATTCCCACCCACTTACACCAATACACATCAAATAAATGTCAGATTAGATCTTTTTCCCATTTAGTCAAAGGACCTTAAACAGTTCCCTGAGCAACAACATTTTGCTAAATTAAAAAGCCAGTTACATTAGCAATATCATCTGCTTGAATCCTAGAGTATATAAAACACTAAAACAGTTTTAGTAGTGACAACTGTAAAGAAACGTTATCATAACAACAGAATAACAAATTGGGAAATTGTTGCTGCAATTCCATGTAAACTTGGACACAGACAACGTGAAATGAAAGTGGTTACAACAGAAGTGCACTGTTGAGTCAATAAACTCCACAACAGACATACAGCCAAAGGCTCACAGGAAAACATCTTTATATTTTCAACCCAGCCCACCGAGGAGCCATGATTCCTCAGTGTAGCTGCTGTCCTGTGTGGAAGTCTGTAGCTGTGTAGCAGGGGTCTTGTATGATCTGCCCTCAAGGTCCTGCTAGCCTTGGAACCAGATGTCCTGATGTAGTTATGCTTTGCGGTTATTTTTCATGGTAAGCCCTACTGTCATAGCATTCATGTGAGAGTCTCCTATTGAATCATCCTAATCGGCAGAAACACAATGAGAAAATACCATCAAACGTAGAGGCATCAGGAAATCCATTAATAGAACTATAAAATGGCTACCCAAATATCCTTGTCCCAAGCATCATTACACATGAGAAGCATGATAAATTGGCAGCTGAATTGAAGAAAAAAAAACACATTTCAATAAAGTTAATTGGTTATGTAAATTAATCAACTCTTTTCTAACTTGGTGGTGAAGTTTTGAAGGGGGCGCAGAACCAGCATTCATTGGCAATGAGTAAAGGTATAGATGAGGGCAAAGGGGGGTGATGAAATGCTTTTTAGGCATCTATGCTCGATCTGCTTCTGGATTCGTATTGGCCTGCTTGCACTCCAAGTGTCGCACATGTCTTGCAAGAGGTCGCCAAGGATTTGGATATCCCCTGACAATGTCCAATATGTCACTGGGCTCCTATGCTTTTTGATCAGTGGTGGTCTTGCCCATTCCGTGCTGTTGAGCCATGTCCAAAAAATCACAAGATGTTTTCTGCCGCTCTCAATTTTGCACCAGTCTTGTCAAACACTGTTATATAGTCAGGCTGAAGGAAACAGAGGTTAAGCATAATGGCCGGGTTGCTTCTTAACGAATCTGGGAAACCCGGCCAATATCAGTTCTGGTCAAATAATACCAGATATGTGATGACGACATCAGAAGTGAAAAGGCTGTATCTATCGTTTATGAACACATAAGGACCAGTGAAACATTTGCATTCCACACCGGATCTCCACCCTCAGACAGCCAAAGGCAACAGCTTTGGGGAGCAGAAACTGAGACAGGGCAGACGTCTCTGCTGGATATGCAGTAAATCCAGAGATGACGTGATGATCAACAACGGAAGAGGGAGATTGGTCGGGTCAGAGCCTTGCAGTGGTCCAGACAAACACTGAAAGCAGCAAAAGATGGAAAAAAAACACAACGGATTTGACCCAACATGAGGCTGAAACTGGTGAAGGATTTCATGCAATCAATTCATGTAATTACACACTGTCTATGTTTCATTTATGACAGATACTACACGATATCACTTGTGACCAAATTTGCCAATATGACTGATGAGTAATTGCAACAGTGTTAGATACTGTACATTCTTTGTCTAATGTGATGCACACGTGAACATAGGAGAGGTAACCAAGTGTCGCTGCTAGGAAACATAGCAAACAATGATTTCCTATCAAGATTGAATTCATTTGTTTTAGGTTTAGTGCCCCTAGTATGAATATTTAGAGCACGTAGCTCTACTTGTTTAACTACTCTGTATATGGATGGCTTCATCGTTGTTGAAAATCAGATGGACCTGTGCCTTGATCTACGATCATCATTAAAATTCTTCACACTATCCAAAGTTTATGGCTTCAGTCTCTGTGTAAAGAAAAAGGCTAGGTCTCCGATGAACTCATTTTCATGAATCAATCCTTATTAGACATGACTGCCTTGGCTCAAATAACATGTGGTTATGTGGTTTGACAATCTGCCAGCCAATTCTTCACCATGGCAACCCACAATTTATCCCTGTTAGACTGGGTATGACTGTGAATACTAGATTCAGCACCATTTTCACTAATGGATAAGGGAGGCCATGATTGTATCCTACAGCATACTCATACTCTAGTGTCCTTCGGGTGGTATAGTTCTTCCAGGGTATATTCATGAGTAGAGTTATTTTTATATTTTATTGTTTTGCAGACAGTCAGACAGTGTTGCAAGAAAACGTTCAGTTGTCCATGTCTATGTGACGGGTATGTAACAGACGTGGTCTTGCAAGTTCCGTCAGAGTTTTCCGGACCATGTCCATCCTTCACCGAGGATCGAACATGCCATCTCTGACTTCCCAAGCGCCACCACTACCAGCTACGCCAAAGAAAAGCTAGCTATTCAATGACGCGGGTGGCCTGTTACATACTTGAGGAGTGAGTTTCACCGATTCACACCGGCTACATCTACATGTCTCCTTTAAACAAAATATAATGATTCTTGTTTTGTTTTTTGTTCAAGTAGACTGCACATCTGCTATGCTCTTGTTGGAAATCAAATAAGTAAAACAACAGATTAGCTTCTGCATTTCAAATCAAACAAAGCCACTAACTGTGGGATGTTTGATTGACTTCTTCTAGATTTTTCTTCTCCTCATTCAAACCTGCTGAGCCTGACCACCATGTCCACATCTGGGTGTTGTTAGGGCACATTACTGTGTGAATGTGCCTGGTCTGGATCTGTCTAGAAGTCCTCTGGTTATTGCATACTATCTCAGAAGAATCAATTGAAAAAACAAGTGCCTTATTACATTCCTATTCATAAATACCTCATGTCACATCAACAGATGTTTTGTTTTTGCTTTGGACAATTCTCTTGTTTTGTGCTTTGTTTTAAAAGGAATTTATACTTCATGAATATTAAGGATAAGTTAATTCATTAATCATCCAGGAATGAATGTGTTAATTCTAATAGAAGAGACAAGCAATGTCCAAACATGTGTTTCTGGTTTGAAAAGCTCATGTTGCTTGAAATGGGAATCATATCAGCCATTTTCAAAATTGACAATCAATACTAAATCACATTAAGTTTAAGTAGCTCAAATCCGCCAGCTGCAACTTCCGTTTAATTTCCTCTATCTTGATTTAGTCTTTTATCAGTTCGCTAATTTTTTTGGGGGGTATTAGAAGATTCACATTTCTTCGATAAGTGGACTTAATAATGATGGGTGATAGCACGCAGGATATTGAAGAGCTGTTTGGGGATGGAAAATACTGTACATAATAAGAGAGCGTAATGTTGGTTGGTGCTTTTATTATAAAGGTTTACATTGTCTAAATGTAATGAGCTCTCTGCCATGAACAGCTAGACTAAACATTGATTCTGACATGTACAATTGTTTTCATGTATTTCTTTAATAATTAATCAAGAGAAACTGATAACTTGCATTAATAACTAGCTGATCCTAAATTAAACAAAACTGCAGATGTTAAAAACACAGAATTGATTAAAAATAACAAATTTGTTATAAATTCACACTTCATCCAAAATGAAACAAAGGAATGAATCATAAGAAATAGAAAACACCTAAATCATGTTTGAAATGATAAATATATAATGAACTGATGAAGTCCGTAGGGCATTTTGAATAACATGTTGGGATTGGAATCCATGAATGTATTAATGTATGTAGTGTTCCAGTCCGTCCTGCTGTTCACAGCACTGAAGGCAGAAATGTGTTCAGTCATGTCTCAGCCTCCAGCTACGCAGCTGAGGCCAGAGACAGGAGGCCAGAGACTGGAGGCCAGAGACAGGAGGCCAGAGACAGGAGGCCAGAGACAGGAGGCCAGAGACAGGAGGCCAGAGACAGGAGGCCAGAGACAGGAGGCCAGAGACTGGAGGCCAGAGACTGGAGGCCAGAGACTGGAGGCCAGAGACTGGAGGCCAGAGACTGGAGGCCAGAGACTGGAGGCCAGACCCGGGTCAGACACTGTGGACAGTTCTATCCAGTTCTATCTATATTTTAAGAATATAACAAACCGTAGGGACTAGGTTTGCAACTAGCTATCATGTTATTGACTATGCTATTGAAAAGGTTCTGGTATTTCACTATGTCTGGTACACATGGATTGCCATGAGCTTATAAATCATAAGTGTTAACACGTTTCAGATGCTGAATTTGGGATACATTTGAACCTGGCTTGGGTCATTCTTTATTCTGTGCCGTTTTTTGGAGTATTCTTTTCAGAAAATGCATCTGGGAAATAATGCAGTGGCAGATTAGCTATTGAATGAAATTCAAGAGGCTGTGTCTGGTGCTCAGTGAATCCCCTTTACATGTATAATTCCAATTAAGAATTGAATTAAGAGTGACGTAACATTCAGAAATGCACTTCTCAATTCTCAATTGAAATAGAACAGCACATCAGAAACATGATAGTAACATGAATGACCCCCCCCCCCCCTCACATTTGTCATGAATGTATTCTTGACATCAGTGTGCATGTGAAATGTCACCTGAGAATTGTTAACTACACGACGGACTGCTACCTGAGCCAAGAAGCAAGAGTTTACAGCAAGGCCGTAGCCATATGTCTGCTGGGGAGTCTGAGGGTCCCCCCCTGAAAACTTATATATATATATTTGTATTTTTATGATAATTTCGGACAGCTTGCGTGGTTGCCTGTCGTAGCGTAGCACATTTATATATTTTTTATATTTTTATAACAATATATTGGGGGGGGATTTTGACCAGATTTTAATATTGGGGGATGTGTCCCCCCCAATATATATTATGATTACGGCCCTGGTTTACAGTAGAATCTGTGTTATTGTCTTATCTGTCGTACTGATCGCGTCTTCATCTAAATATTCCATTTAAAATAAAACCAAATGAATACCTACATCAATGTTAGAGTCAGCAGGCAGTCATGGTCCATAAGAATCTGCCTCAGGCCATGTGAAGATGTACTGCTGTTGTCATCTGTGTCCACTCTCCTGTTCTTCTAGATCTACAGTGCCGGGTCACAGGTTGTGGAAATTGGTGACGTCGGGATGCCCGCAGGCAGACACAGGGGATACATTTCACACTTCCCCCCCGAGAGATCCTTCTGTCCAGCTGATACTGACAGCCTGCTGCCTGTCTGTCAGCACGTCAAACCAACACAGGCTGGACTCACGGTAGACACCTTCTGACAACTCTTATAGGCATATTTTTGGACGTTGTTTCATCATGGTGCCGTTAATTTGAGATACGGGCTAGATGCTTTTTTTTGAAGGCGTTAGTCAAGGGTGGTGTGATGACGGGCGACAATTCCTGCATAGGATCAGGTGGACAACACATTCCTATTCACTCGATATTTTATATTCATTCACTCAAATATTGGATTTAGTCTTTAATCTACAACAAGTGGCAACAGTCATTTACTTGCAAATAACAGCAAGAAAATCATCCTTGGTTCCATTTTCAACACAAGCACTTGCTCTGTGCAAGTCTTAACCATTTCAGATGAGTGTTTGCAGACCACAGAGCAAGGTGTTAGCCAGGCCAGAGTTCGGGTGAGTCATGGAGAAAGACATTTTACTGTTGCAAAGCAGTGTTGTCACAGATACAAAGGGAGGGAGAATCCCTTTTCAACTGACAAAGGGCGTCGGAAATAAAGCAGAAGTATTATCTCCACTGTGTGGATAGTATCTCAGTCACACTTTGCACTGATTTACATCTTAAGATAGAGAGACAGTCAAGTGTACAGATAATGGTACTGTGACACAGTGGCTGTCTAATAATGGCTGAATAATGGGTCAGATGGCTGGGCGGTTAGGGAGTCGGGCTATTATTCAGAAGGTTACAGGTTTGATTCCCGACTGTGCCAAATGACGTTGTGTCCTGCATAGGGTGAAGGGCAAGGCACTTCACCTTACTTGCCTTGGGGTGAATGTCCCTGTACTTACTGTAAGTCGCTCTGGATAAGAGTGTCTGCTAAATGACTAAATGTAACTGTGATGGCTGGCAGGGCCATTGACCTAGCTGTTGTTCACAGCCAAAAATGTTGTGGCATGTTGTGTAACTCAGTCCTCTTCTTTGGTGCAGATTCTCCTTCTAGCTGGCTACATGTTATTCAGTCTTCAGGGACCCTCATGACTCAGAGCCCATTGGCTGGCCATTCAACGACCAACTGAGTTTCAGCCAATTGGACATTGCCAGATCTGGAACTTCTGTTTGCTGCAACACACCACCTGGCAATTGATTGACCTTGTCTTGTGTCTTTTGGTCCATTACACAAAAAATATTTAGCTTGTCAGGACATGTTGATGAGAAAACATTAGTCAAAGTGACAAGAAACACAGAACGCAGGCAGGAGGCGACATTAAAGCAAGGTCGTTTTTGAAGGTTAACCACTGCTTTGCAAGTCAAGTCAGGACGACTTCGATGGACTAAGAAGCTTTTGACATATTGAAAAGATGGGGGAATTCTAAGTGTTCTTTTATGGTGGAAAAAGTTGTTTGACAAAACAGTTCAGGTTGAAACATGGTAAGGCTTCATGATGGTTCACCCTGCACCCTGGGGACGTGAGTGGAATGGCTCTCTGCATTTAGATGAGTTGCTAATCACTAACGGGAGAACAGAGAAACCTACTGAGTGCTTACTGTCTCGTCTCCCTGTTGGCCTTAGTTCCCAGGGCCCATGCTTAGAGTCCCCTTGAGAACACGCATGGCAGTGGTTAAGCTGATTGTTCTGAAGAAGCCCATTCACAAAACTCTTTATAAGAGATTCTCTAATGAGGTGCTTCAGATTCAGAAACACAAATGATGAATTAACACTTGTTAATCCTGGATCCCATGAGCTGGTTAAGGAGATTTTCTTATGGGCTTCAGTGTGTCTTCCACAATGATTAAGCAGATGTAACATGATATAAAGGATATTGTGAGAGGATAAATGTGAGATATCATTTTAAAGCTTTTATTTCGTTTGAATTTAGGTAAATAAAAAGTGGAGGAGATGAAGGAAAGCAGCAACTAAGTTGACATGGCACTGGATTTCAAATGTGTCTATCCATTGTATTAAGTATTGGATGAGTGCTGGAGGATGCTTCCATCATCGTGACATCTTAAAGGTCTCTTTAGCCTAACTCCCAGACAGATTGGGGTTCTCAAACTATGTATAAATGTGTCATGTCCAACCATTCCCTCTGGAATTAAAGTGACAGAAATTGCAAACGCCATAATCACAAACCATTTACAGCATTCGTAATAAGAGGAAAAGAAAACGCCTCCCTGCATTTATAACGGTGCAATGTGACAATGTGAGTAATGTCCAATGAAAAAAAGAAGGTTTGCTAATGTTGAAGAATGAAGCAGAAAGAGCTTCTTTCTGACTCTATTGTCAGACAGCAGACAAACAAGACCAGTCCTTAAATCACCTTACAGGAAAGGAACAAAGTCCATTGTTCCTTTGAAAAAAGCTTGATAATAGACAACATAATGCTGAAAAGAAGTTGTCTTCGATTTGGGAAAAAGTGACATTCTGCACTCAAACATTCAGATCCCCAGGCTGAAACCTGATATATATATTTTTAAACGGCTCTTTTTTTGACATAGGTCATTTCTGCTTGATTTGGACAGAGATTGTGAAGAGCGACAGGAGAGAAAGAGAGAGAGGAGAATGTGCAAGAAAAACTTAACCGTCTTAACTTCAGTGTTATTGTAATATGGACAGGTGTGAGTCCAGACATTCCGTCTTTCAAGATATGCCACCAATCGGGGGCCACAAGATGTTCTTGCCCAGTATAGCTTGAACGTTGTGCGCATGTATATACAGCGTAAGTGTTTAGGTGACATTGGATTTCACAGTTAGCGGCCCGGGCTTCCACAAAAAAACGAAATCAATACCACGCCTCTGCCTTCGTTTCCACTAACAGGGTTCCCATCTTTCGCACGGACAAACATTTCTCTGTGGAAAGCCCAACGATCTGTAGTTTCCCCTGCAGGGCCAGTAAATGGCTGCCCATTGTGTCATCTGTGACAATGCGATGTGTGAACATGGAGGCAGCCCATTTTCTTGAGATAAAAGTTTCTCAGATGAACCGAGAGGGTCTACAATTTGTCCTGATGTGTTTTGATCGCTCGGCAGTCTAAGGTGTTTCGAGAGGCAGAGGTAGACAGCAAGTGTCCATTAAAGGTTGTCGTGAAAGTATACAAGAAAATATGATTATTCTAAAGGACCATGCTTGGCTCATCAAAAGCATAATAAATCGTGTTCCTTGTCAAAATGACTCCACTGATGTTATGAAGTGGGTGAATTATCTGCTTCAATCCTATTGAATTTCAACTTACATCAGGGTTTCAAGGGATAAGTGAGACATATATTGAATAGAACATTGAAAAAATGTGTCACTTCAATACAGAATTGTTCTTTATAGGAGACATGACACATTTGTGCCATAATTAGTGATGAACTGGTATTTGTACAAGACAGCTGCTTTTACATTTACATTTGTAAATGTATCAGACGCTCTTATCCAGATCGACATACAATAAGTATGTCTCCCCGAGGCAAGTAGGGTGAAGTGCACAACGTCATTTGTCACAGCCGGGAATCGAACCAGCAACCTTTGGATTACTAGCCCAATCCCTAACCGCTCAACCACCTGACTCCCACTTTTGAATGTGATAGGGATCTTTTTCTCCTTCTTCATCTCCCTCTCCCTCTCTCGTTTCTCTCTTTTTAACACAGCAGTCAATTCTAAGGTACATCCACAATCGTAATGCAGGGAGAGGCACTTCCAGAAATTCCAGCAGCTGCATAAATTGTATTTATTTTAACATTAAGAAGTGCATTAATTTCTCTCTACAATTTGAAAAAAGCAGGAACTATGATTCTTGTCAAAATGACTGATTCAATCTTTATTCATTTTAGGGCAAAATGGTGAGATTCACAAGTTCTGTTTCTGGCTCCATACACCACATGAATTAATGGGATTATGTTAATGAAGTTATCTCTAGTTGAATAGTTCTAAATCAGTGGGTCACACAGTAATGCAGTCTTACTGTGACTGTGTGCACATCTCCAGAGTAGTGATGTGATCAGTGCACATAGTTGTGATTGGCGCAGGAGGAGTTCTGTATAAGGAAGAGTTCTGTATAAGGAGGTGCTCTGTATAAGGAGGTGCTCTGGAGAGAGGAGGTGCTCTGGAGAGAGGAGGTGCTCTGGAGAGAGGAGGTGCTCTGGAGATAGGAGGTGCTCTGTATAAGGAGGTGCTCTGGAGAGAGGAGGTGCTCTGGAGAGAGGAGGTGCTCTGGAGAGAGAGCTGCTCTGGAGAGAGGAGCTGCTCTGGAGAGAGGAGCTGCTCTGGAGAGAGGAGGTGTTCTGGAGAGAGGAGGTGCTCTGAATAGGGAGGTGCTCTGGAGAGAGGAGGTGCTCTGGAGAGAGGAGGTGCTCTGGAGAGAGGAGGTGCTCTGAATAGGGAGGTGCTCTGGAGAGAGGAGGTGCTCTGAATAGAGAGCTGCTCTGGAGAGAGGAGGTGTTCTGGAGATAGGAGGTGTTCTGGAGAGAGGAGGTGCTCTGGAGAGAGGAGGTGCTCTGAATAGAGAGCTGCTCTGGAGAGAGGAGGTGTTCTGGAGAGAGGAGGTGCTCTGAATAGAGAGCTGCTCTGGAGAGAGGAGATGTTCTGGAGAGAGGAGGTGCTCTGAATAGAGAGCTGCTCTGGAGAGAGGAGGTGTTCTGGAGAGAGGAGGTGCTCTGGAGAGAGGAGGTGCTCTGAATAGAGAGCTGCTCTGGCATCAGCTGTACAGTACCGAACATGCAACCTGAACTATGACTCCAGCAATGATGAAACCTGGCTTAAGTCATTACAGCCAGGGAGTACATTTGACACGTTTGTCAAACTATCCCTTTTACGAGAGCAGGCGGGTGAACTACTGGTTGGAACTGAGCGTAAATCAACTGGACCTCCGTGTCCATTTGTTTTTTTTACACAATGTATTAGTCCTCCTTTAAAGGGCAGGGGTGTAGATCTCCCAGGAGAATGTGCTGCACATCTGGACATTCTCTTGTCCAGTCTATTGTCTTGGCAGCTTTGTTATAGAAATGTTTTGATTAGTAGGGTCTTCTGTACATGACATGTTTTTCATCAGCCATACTCTGTACTGGCCTCTGAGCACATTGTGGATTCATGATACATGGGAGATTTAACAGTATTTAGTGGACGGGGGGCAGTCAGCACTAGGGGCCACAAAAGAACTCTACTGGGATAACACTGGATTATAGAAACACTGGAATATTCTGTCACCAGATTCCTGCAGATCTGATTTACACTATCAGGCAGATTCCATGAACATAGACTTTGAGAGATACCCTTTTTTTATAGACTGATATCTAGTGCCATGTCGCCAGTGCAGTTAAGTGTTAAGTGTCCCAGTTTTTTATATAATTTGATATTGACTATTACTATTGTTTACCATTTAGGATGCTTGAAATTGGATTTGTTGTGTAACATAGTCACATCCTTCAGCATACTGCAACAGATTATTGAATTCTCGGCACAAGAGTCATACTGGAAATAGCTTTCTTCGGTTTTCTGCTCTCATATGTCAAGAAAAAACACTGGTCCAGCAGCTCTTTCTGCAGGATCAGGTGACCGTATTCCCTGCTGCTTCAGAAGTTCATCATCATGTGGCTGGGAGGGCTTTAAAGCTGATCAAACCCAACGCTGAAGTAGTTCTGACTCACCATTGAACCAACAGGAAATGGTCAAATGAGGGATTCTCCAGGCGTTACCCATTGTGCTTAGTGCCATGTTTAATTTCCCAATTTTGTTGGGGGGGGTATTATAATACATGCGTATAGTGCCATTGATCCTTGGTCTATGACACACAGTTTGTTTCAAGGTGTGTGTTGCTTGACTGATAGGTGGGGTGAATGTATGGTTGGCTACACGCACAAGAGGCAGTATACCTATCAGTAGACCTGAATGACCTCATCGACGCAAGCTGCAAGAACGCAGGAAGCCATCGATTAATTTCAAAGAAACTCAAATCAATGGCAGCATCCACCCAGCCCTACTTTATCCGGCGTGTCCCTGAAATGCCAGGTCCAGAGAGAATGGCGGCAAACGCACAGCTGAAACGCTGACAGACTACTGATGTTCCACACTGCTGCGTTCTGTACAGAGCACTTCTGCCCTGGATATCAAGGGAATTTCCCATGGAACATATGGAATATGTTCCATATCGTCCCCCACACTGTACATGGGGATGACATGTTTAGAAACCAAGGCACAGATTTACCTCACAGCCTTTTTGAAGGCTTTGGCTCTCATCTAGGTTCCCTGTGCTATAGCACGATTACCAAAGACAATACCCTGTGAAGATTCATACATTCGATTCCATTTTCGGGCCACAGCGTTTGAAAAGGAAAGGGTTATCGTTGACAGAGTTGACAGGAGATCAACATGCTGCTCCGCTTCGAAACAGCCGAGTACCTCCTCGCACGTGGGCCTCAACCATGTCTCCTCTGCTCCATCACCCCCCCCAGGGAGAGGATCTAGATTTCAGTCACATCACTTTCCCTCCTCAGGTAACCAGAACCATTAGTCTCCCCCAAAACACGCAGTCTTTCTTTCCACGACCCCCCCCCCCCTCCCCCCCACCCCTCTGAAGCGGTGCATTGTGGAGGGGCCAGGCTTCTCAAGTTGCCCTTCAAGACACTGACATCATCCCGCGGAGTGCCGGGAACCCGTCGAGGTGAAAGTATTTGTTTTCACGTGCATGTTCGATTTCCCCTCTCATATTGGGTGACTTAACTTCCTGCCCTCCGGGAGGGAAAATCGTTCCGCAAAATCCAGTTCAGCAGTGAAGTGGCGTCAATTACCAGGCATGCGGGCGAAAATGTAACAGAAGTGTATAACCAGTGGCAGATGCCGGTTTGATTGATTGAGCTGGTTTGATTGATTGAGGTGGTTTGATTGATTGAGGTGGTTTGATTGATTGAGCTGGTTTGATTGATTGAGCTGGTTTAGTTGATTGAGCTGAATGTTTCACTGTAAGTAACTGGTAAGTTATGTACATGAAAGCACTTGGCGTGATAGCAATGTGGAGATTGATTTGAACGATCCTGTGCATGCCCACGCAGGTGTGTGTGAGCGTGTGCGGTGTGTGTGTTTTCTACTGCCCTCACCTGTGTCATCTGGACGGAAAGCCCTCCGTTTCAAGCAAAGAGTTTCAAGCCACATTTGACCATTCCTCCCTCATAGTTAGATCATCACTTTGAACATGTTTGAATCGGGATGAGTAGACAGAATCCTCCTCTGGGGCTGGCTTCTGTTTGTTCCCTGGTGCCCTGGCAGCCACAGAGCTGAACCTAACTTCCTGCTCTGACTGCAGTGTAAGCTAGGGATTTAAAAGCAATAACATCCCGGGTTATCTACTCAGTACCACTCCCTGGATGCCGTCTACAAAATGTTTGCTTTCGATATTGTGTCTTTGTGTGCATTTCAACTATAACTGCCGTAAAACTCGGAGAAATGGCGGGGAGCAGCAAAATCACACACTTCTTAAAAGGACCTAGTCATCTTTATTCCGGTAGAACACAGCCCTAAATGCCTGTGTGTGTCACATGACAGAATACAGAAGAAGAAGAAAAACGTTTTATGTAAGCACTTATGACTTCAAAACAGTTACAGAGCCAAAAGGAGATTTTGAAGCAGATGGGTCCTTGTTCCTTCACAGAGGAACAGAAGGGGGTTGCATGCTGCAGGAAATATGCGTGAAGACTCGAGAGTCACACAGTTCTTAGAAAGGGGATTAATAGTAGTCATAATTGACATTGGCGCCGTGTCTGTAAGTGCCCGGGTCCTGAGGGCCAATGGCAGCGTTCTCGTCGTAATGATGCTGGCGTCCCTGGTCGCTTGACCTTGATTGGTCCATCCAGTAGGAAAGGTCAGCCTCCAGCCTCTGTATTGGGACAACATAGTGGAGTGATAACGCTGTATAATGCCTCGTGTTATGATAGCATGGCTCAAAGCTAAGTGAATTGATTACAGCTGTTCGAAAAGTACACTTTAAAAAGTGAAAGGATTTGCAGCCTCGAAACTTTGGCCAGACCGCTGTGACAGACTGAATCGAAAACTCCAAAACCAGTAAAAGAGAAACGTTCCTAGTGTTTCTTACAGCAGGCTGCCACCTGCGTCGGACATGCAGCACAGTACACAAAGCTGCTCAGTCACCTCAGGACTTCCAAATCGAAACTACAGCACGTGTTCACCTGCCGCTAACCGCACATCTGACAGCGCCTCTCCCCATGACACGTGTTTACATTCGAGGGCGAGCGAGTGCAACGCCACTTCCCGGCCAGTCAGCTGCACTCTGCGGCAGAGGACGCAGATGTGCGGAGGCAACGTGGCTCCGGTCGTGGCTGTGACACGCACACGAGGGGCAGCTGAGCTCACCCGGACACAGGTGTGACAGACACCGACAAAAGCACGCACCCTCGCTGTGCTAATGCTGTCGCCTCGAACGGAACGCGCACACGCACTCAGCTTGGAATAGACGGGTTTGGACAGCCCACATGGGGAGATGAGATGTCGTCAAGAAGCTGACTGTTCCGCACAGGGGTTAGTAGATACAATGAGCACTAGCCTAATCGAGTCAGTTATATATAGTTACACAAACACTAACCTGGTGTATACGGTATGTAATTATATTAAAGGAAATGAATGAAGTGAAATGAAAAGACTGGGTATTGGGTTGGGAAGAACATTTCAAACTCAAGTTAGTAACAGAACAAGCGTTAAGTAGTTCCACAATAACAAACACTCGGTTTACAAAACCGCTGCTAGAGAATGCCCCCGGGTCCCAGCGAGCGGCTGGTTCCTCTCAGAAGGGAGGGCTCCGCGGCAACAGACGTGTACTCACAGCTTCATCGTAGCCCATGTGCATGAACTGCATGATCCACTGCTGGACATCTGGTCGGCTGCGGTCCCACAGGTTCCTCCTCAGCCGTCTGCCCGGGGCTGCCAGAAACTGCTTAGCCTCGGAGGGGGCCACCGCCACCGCCACCGCTTCGGGCCTCGCCTCCCCCCCCGCTGGAAGAGAGACGACAGACGGGGGTGGGGATGGGGGTGGGGGGGCGGATCGAGAGGCGTGGTGGTAATTGAGCGTCCACCTGCTAGCACACACGCGGGGAGGGGGGGGGTCGAAGCCGGGGGAGGTGCCCCCGCCCTCCCCCTTCCCCCCTCCCATCCTCCCACCCCCACCCTTTGGGGGGGGGAGAGCTCGAGCATTTCTGACCCCCCACGTCAGAGCCTAAGGCCACATCCGCAACACACCTATAAATACCAATCCTGCCTCGGGATTATTCATGATAATGATGCCATCTGAAGCTGTCACACGTCGCTCAGCGCCTGCGCATGGACAGGACCTGCAGACCACCAAGCTCCTGAGTGGGAGTTCTGCCAGCTAGACAAGTGTGAACTTTCCTGTCGCCAAGGGAAGGTTCTGGAAATGTGTTCTTGGGACTCGTGCTGCAGGCACGTGTTTGGCGAGCTACGGGTCTACAGCTTTGAGATCCTCCCACCACAAATATATACGAGAGCCATAGGACACATCCCCTCAGCCGTACATACCGTCCCGTTTCTTCAGCAGTTTGTGGAGTGTGCTCCCCCTTGCGCTGTCTGTGTGAAACCAAAAGAGAGGCAGTTAGTTGTGTGCATGTGTGTGTGTGCGGGCATGTTTGCGCATGTGTGTGTGTGCACGTACTTGTATGTTTGGGTGCGCGCATGTGTGCGTATGTTTGTGTGTGTGCATGTGTGTATGTTTGAGTCTGTGTGTGTGTGTGTGCATGTTGTTGTGTCGATTTCTGGGATGAATACAAATCCTGAAACCTTGTGTAGCAAACCAGGGGAAACAGACCAGCCAATCCGGCACAGAGGGCGGGTCCATAGGCTTAGATTGGGGGAGGTGATAGAGGGAGTCTACCTGCCTGTTCAAGTGCAGCAGCCACTTGGTCACACCTGCAGCCCATCAGGTGATCAGGGGAAGGCATTAAGGGAGCCAGCCCAAGGCAGCATGGGAGGAGAGTGAGGAACAAAGGACCAGAGAGGCAAAACAAAGTAGTGTTGTTCCGGAAGGAGATCGGCTGGAGAAAGGCCTGACCTCTCGCTCTGCTCTCAACCTCCCACAGGACAACACCACATGAAGGCTGACAGACCCCGGACCGGAAGAATCCTGACTTACAGTTTGTCCCACTACCCTTTTCCCCCCGACATCAGTTACACACTTTACACATTGTGTAACAGTTACACAGTAAAGGACACTTTATGTTACAGCTAAATGTCTTTGAGTCTCCTATTTCATTGGGAATCTGGATTTCAAGTCCCCTGGGTTGTTACACTTGATGGAAATTGTCCAGACCTCTTCTACTTATACCCTATAACTGCTGTCGAATGCATGTGGAAGCAGCTCATTCAAATCCCATTTCAAAAGCTCATGCATTTCTGAATGGCATAGAGATTAGCCAGTGAAGTATGGAACATGCAAGCTCACACTATGGAAAGAGAGAATAGAGTTGGGTAGGATGCTGCTGGGAACAACCATGTAGTAGGTATCTTCTATGAGAGCAGACGGTACTGTTTGAGTGGATGTGAGAGAGCTGGTTGAGGACCAATACACCATTATCTCCAGTGAGGTTGGCTGACGGACAGCGTAGCGTGATGGTGAGAGATTCTCTCCCCTGGCTGGAGTGGGTCTGGGTGCGCACATGCACGTCTCCCTTCCTCACTTCATCGCTCTCTTTTCCATTCTCTCCCCTTGCTCTCCCTTGGTTGTTTACGGTTCTGCTCGAATTTTTCTCTCACTCTCTATTTTCCCTTCCCAAATTGTATATTTTGGTTTACTTTAGCCACGGCAAACCCTCACAGGCAATAAAATAGCTCCCGATATATTCGAATCTCGGACTTGTACTTAGACAACACCGTGTCATAATGGATCGAGAGAGAGAGAGCTCAAAATGGACAGTATATCGACCCAAAGGCTTTACCTGAGTAGTAGATGAGTAGAGTGCTGAGCAGCAGGAGCTGGAGGAAGAGCTTGTGAACCGCCATCGTCTCCTCCACCGTCTCAGCCGAGGTTCTGAGGTGTCTCTGGGGCCAGGTGAGGTGTTGGGGTGAGGGGGGGGTGGTGGGAGGGTGGGGGTGGGGGGACTGCAGCTGGAGCAGAGGAGGCAGCCCCCGGGGCCCAGAGAGCAAACATTCCTGTTCTGGAGGGAAACCTGCTTGTGCCGGTTGAGGAATGCACACAGAGATGGTTTAAAGGGATAGTTCCCGTGCCGGTCTCCGGATGGGACCGGAAAACACAAAGGGTCGCCTGCTTAGGGTGTCCCATAGCGATGGCTGTGTGAATCCCTCCACGGTCTGTCGAATAGCTTTTGTGTACGACAGGTAGTCTCTATTCTGTTGTGGAGGCGCACTTAACACAATGGGGTGTGGTGGTAAGTGGTGTTGTTAGGTTTCAGCACGTTCAGTCGGTGTACCGCTGTGCGCTAGCCAGGGCCCAATCTCTTTCCCAGCCCACTGTGATGCCCTCTGCAGTAGAGCAAAGCATTTCAAAATGGTCAACTGTCTACCATTTCAAGTGATCAGTGCTTTGAATCTCGGTTTTCTTACACAGAGGGGCAGCTGTCCAAACAAAACATATACTGATCTACACTGCTTCATAGAAGTACACAGACATCACGACACAGAATAATTAAAAGTCACTTTTCTCGTCACTCCCTTGAAATCACACTGTGGAGTCTGAAGTGCAAGCTTTTCCCCGCCTTCCCCAAACTTGATAATCATTTTCTCAACTTTTCTCTGCTCTGAATGATTGAGAGTCGTCGTGATTCACACATGAATAAACGTGAACACTCAAGGATAGTTATGCAATTAAATGTTTCTTTCCACGGACTTGTATTGCAAGTTTTCAAATGGAACGGTACTCAAAGCGCTTCACATCTTGGCCTCTTATTCATCCATACACTCACCAATGAAACTAATAATTGCAAGGCAAAGGCTTGCCCATCAGGAGCAACTTAATGTCTCGCTCAAGGGCACTTTGACACATGGACAGGAGGAGTCGGAGATCAAACCGCCAGCCCGGCGGTTAGCGGATAACTCTCTCTACCTCTTGAGTCTTCCACAAGGCATGTTACCATGCAGAAAGAGCACGACATCTCAAGGGAAGGACAGATGTCTCTCGGTATGAAATAATTCAAATCTTCTAGCACTTAACTTCAGTTCCTGTCATGAATTTGAAAGAAGTCGGACCCTCGAGACATGGAAACACCGCCCGTACAACAGGGGGCAGCGTGAAAGTGTGACACCTCCGGCAACGTTTGACTGAAATAGCTTCAGCAGGCGTCGGGTGGTGATAACACATCTGTTCCGATAACTGCTTTGGGGGAAATGTTAGAGAAGTGTATGGACATATCAAGAGAAAGACACTCAATTCTCTCCGTTAAATAAGACGACACATAAATGACTATACGAAAACAACATCACTGACATAACTAGAAGAATCTTTCCTGAAAGATAAGATGCTTCTTGTGTAGATATTTAGAGGGAGACAAGTCAATGGTGCATTGTAGATGTAATGTTATTGAACCTTCCAATTAAAAACTTCCGGATACAACCGCAAGTTTATAGTGGGACTCTGGTAAGCTTAGCCTTTACAATCGAAAAAAAAAACCATGTTAGTCATACACGCTTATATATACACATTTAGTATATACACTTAGTATGTACACACTTCTCTTTGGTGTATAGAATCAGAATGCTGCTCATCCTATTTACCTTGTGACTCAACTACATTATCCAATTTATCACTGATGGCACTTTGATCCCTTGAGAGGAAATATTACATAAGAGGTTTGGTGCAAGGAGGATCCTTGAATTGGCAATGTTCATTTAACGGCTGGTTAGGCTTTCAGAGGGACAGGAAGACTCACTACACATCTGTCTGCCTTCTCCTCCCAAGGGGGCCTGACCACCACAGTCACATGGGATCGACACAATACCCTCCCCCCCTCCCCCCTCCCCTCCTACCCCATGAATCGGAAATATAACTGAATCGGAAATATAACGCCACACTCCACATAGCGTGGTCATGGACCTCCCCTACTCCTCCCTTCCCCCTTTCTTACATTATGGGGGGGGGGGGGGGGGGCGCTGTCCTGTTATTAAATTAGAATTGGCACCATACACCACAATGTATGTACCCCCGACCAAGTAGAGGGCCAAGGAAAGATTGTCAATTGAATTCATGTGAATGTGGTTCTTACAGCTTCATGGACATCATGCCCAGGGGTCTCTGAAGAGGTTACATCCTGCTGCTCTTCCAAACATGCCTCCGGTGTGTGTTTTGAATGCCTTGCAGCCTACCCATATTCATGAGTGATTTCCCCTGTCCTTCAGCACATGTATGGCTGTATTGTGCCTAGCAAAACAGGGATGTTTCAATGACAGTACTATACTGGAGTGTCACAGAACAAAGGATTTTCACAGAGATGGTTCAGTGATCACAAATTTGTTTCAGAGAACTCAAGCGTGTAAGTGTGCGAAAGTCAACACCGTACACAGATTTGTATTGATTTATTATTAACCATCAACAACCAGCAATGCCGGGGACCTCTATGGTAGTAACACAACAGTCAGTGTGAAAGGGTCGTGGGTTCGGATCCCTGGTTCACTCCTCTGGCTCCTCGACGCCGTAGCCCAGCCGGCTGGCGGAGGGGAAGTGAGCCCAGAAGGTTCTGGCCAGGTCCTCGATCTTTTCGTAGCCAGCGTGCGAACGCAGCTCCTCCACCCAGCCGAAGAAGTCGGAGGAGGTCAGCGCCCAGTTGGGCACGTTGCGCTTGTCCCGTGAGGCTGCTGACGACCAGAACAAGGAAGGGTCACTGACGGACAGCACAGTAACCACGGGCTCGGACCAATTATACACACAAACTGGTTTCGGTAGCTGTGGAGATCTATGCAAGCAAAACGTTCCCAAACAGTGTGGGTCCCCTGTGTCCCTGTTCCTGGAGCTGCACCAATCAGAGCAAGCGCAATCCGTCTCTCCACTCAATATCTTACCCCCTTATACAAGCTAAGGTTACGATGCTTTCCAAAGTCAATAAACGTTCTGGGACAAAACGGCTTGTCTTCCAATGAAAGGAGAGCCGCATAGAGCCGTTGTTGAGCAGCAATGGCTTATGGTGATATACTGGGAGTCTGGTCAGGCAGGGCCCCCTGGAGACCTTCAGGCCCGGGCTCACCTCTTTAGAAGGGCAAGGTGGGGTCCTGCTAACAGGGACAACAATGCTGCCCACCAGAAAGAAATGTCAAGAGTGGTTGAACCGTGTACATGTCCCCTGCTGTAGACCCTAAGAAACTGTTTATGGTTTCCAGGTATTTTACGGATGTGTGTGTGTGTGTGTTTGTGGATGCTCGTGCACACTCAAACATTGAAAGGAGCACGCTCGTTTGATTGAGTCCAGTCTCTGGTCCACTTACCCTCAGCTTCCTCTCCTGTCATCTCCTCTGCCCCTGGGGGAGACAAAAACAAACCCGGAAAATGATTCAAACCATCTGACAGGCATGAAGCAACCGTTGGGCTTCTTCAACCTGCCTCGCTTTCGAGAGGATTTTATCGCGCCTTTCATCACTGTAGTTGTGTCATTGACGTGAACGATAACTCCACTAAAGTGGATATTCACAGTAGTAAAACACACATGGGCTGCTGTGTTCTGAGTACTGAAGTGATTTTTTTTTTCTCGCCACCTCGGTTTGTTTGCCAGTGCTCTTTCTAGCCGACACCCCCCCGCACCTCCCCCATTTTCTCTCTCTTCTCTGCCTCTCTGCCTCTCTCTCTCTCTCTCTCCTCTCTGCCTCTCTCTCTCTCTCCTCTCTCTCTCTGCCTCTCTGCCTCTCTCTCTCCTCTCTCTCTCTGCCTCTCTCTTCTCTCTCTCTCTGCCTCTCTCTCTCTGCCTCTCTTCTCTCTCTGCCTCTCTCTCTCTCTGCCTCTCTCTCTCTCTCTTTCTCTCTCTCTCTCTCTCTCTCTCTGCCTCTCATCGTGTGACTGGGCTGCGTGGACCAGGCAAGCTACCAGCGGGGAGAGACCGAAGGTATGGAGGGTAGGGACAGAGGCCGAGAAAGACAGTGTGTTGGAACCCAGGCGATGCAGGGAGAGGGGGGCCACATGTAAGTGCCCTTGGGCTCCCTTGACATTTGGACACGGGCAACCTTTCATTAGAGCGTCGGAGACGGGAGGGAAGGTCGCCCGAGACGAGACGAGACGAGGAAACAGGCAGAAGGCCACCGAGAGCGAAGAGCAGAGGACTCCCACCTTGGTAAATAGACAGAGACGAGTGGTGGAGGCCAAGACAAACAACATCACAGAGGGGAGGGAGCAGGAGGAGGGGGGAGGGGGGGGGGGGCTGGTAGGAGAGAGAGAAGGGAAGGGGGTTCTCTGATGTATGACCCTGACTACCCTTAGCAAGCTTCATCAAAACACTGTAATTTATATTCCCTCCATCATATCACAGACAAGCTCAAACGTAACCCCATACACCCCCCCTCCCCCCCCCCACCCAACCCCCGACGACATAAAAGTGACGCTGTGGCAGTATACGTTCCACAGACGGTCAAAACGACTGTTTCGCCTTTTTGTGGGACAACTAACAACATGCATGCCGTGGAACAACAAGTACAACGTGTGTATTATGGACAGCATGCTTCCCATGATCCACTGGTGACAAGAAATGTCATCTCAATGTCCTCGCAGACCAGGTATTGATTCAACTGCATTCCAATATTTAAACAATATGGCTGTGACAGTCCTTCCTTCTCTCTTACAGAAACCATGTGGAAAGACAAAAGTCTTTACAGCAGTTAGATAATGTGCTAAGAGACAGTATGAGGGAGATACTACATAACTTCTTCAAAGTGCACTACTAATATGAATCCAAAACGGGAAATGTATTCTAACTTCCTAGTTAACTTCCTGAATTCAGACGCTGGCAGTTGGCGTTTCCTGTTCTCTCAGAGGAAAACCGAGGAAAAACAGGGAAAGGCTCCAGCTTTGAGTGACAACCCAACACAGACCATTTCACACTCAGCGAACGAGACACATTATTCCCAGACCATTTAGTCGAGCCGGTACCAAATCGACGTAGGCTTCACAGTCAATTAATCAGAGCTGGCTAACAGTCACAGATCCGGATCAGCAACGCTCTCCCCCCCGCTGAGGCGTTCGCAAGCTGACTCACCAGTGAGGTGGAGGAGGCCGAGAAGGGCCACGCCGAAGAGGATGAAGATGAAGAGACGACACATGGCTGTCGGGCGCACAGGAGCAGAGGTGAACAACGGGCAGACCTTCTCCTCGACGACGGTGCTTCGGGAGAAAAGACAGGATCACACGTCATTTGGAAGAGAGAACAAGAATAATAAGCATCGCGGTGTAGGACGCAACCACGGACATGCCAATTCAAAGATTCAGCCAAACAACTTGACTCACAACACGCCACCAAAACACGAGCGCAAAGAACAGTCGCTGCCGACAAACGGGTGCACAAAGAAAAAGGACTTCCAACACTTCCCTATCGTTGATAAAACAGACAGTTCCTCAACTTAAAAACGAGTCGTGTTGTCCTGTTTTCGAGTTGGCGAGCAGATACCTGATGCTGGATGCTGAGTCTGGGCCTGCTTGGTGAAGAGTGTGTGCGTGGGAGTGTGTGTGGGCCCGGCTATACCCGGGCCAGCGATGGGAGCCATCCTGGAGGTGTTGGCCTTTCACACTTCTGCTCCACATTCTATACCTCCGCTCTGAGGCGGGCTCTCTCTCTCCTGCTTCCCCTCCACATCTCACACCTGTTCTGGGCTGAAAGGCCGCCATTGTGGTGAACATGGTGCAGCAGGAGGGACAAAAGGCGGGAGGAATGTCCAAACTCAGTCTGCTTTTCAAAGAAAACACTGACCAAAATCCGAATATATATGTTCTTTTTCTTCTCTCCTAACAGTTACAGAGAACTGGTACAAAGAGTTAAGGAGAATCCAAAGATTACCACTATATTAATATTGTGATAATAAATGGATTCATCATGGTCATGGATTCACCATGACCTCCAAAGGCCATGAAAACGGCCCCAAAGTGACACGTGAATCAAGTTTCAAAAACAGGCACACTGTACTGAATTACCAGTCCTCAAACCCATATAAAAATTAAAAAATAACTCCGGAAACTCCTGAATCCACATAGCGGCAGCTCCCCGAGGAGCAAGATGGACAGATTAGACGTGAGGTACAGCATCAGACCCATCTGGATTGGATCTGACACTGTGTTTAGCTTGAGGAGAGAGAGACTGTGACTACAGCAGCCTGGGTAATGGCAGTATCAGCATCAGAGGCATCATTAAGCTCCGTTTCTCCTGCTCCCTACAGGCCCGAATCCCCTCCCTCCCTCCCCCCCCCCCCTCTCTCTCTGTCGACCCAGGCTACAGTCCACGTATTACGACAGCTTACAGAGGAAGCAAGCTCTTAGAACAGTATGTATGCTAAGCTGTTATATCATTAGGGCCTCTGGGTCCATTTTCTGTTTTTTGCTTTACGCATATGCTGCCATCTGCTGGTAGAAATGGGAACAAGGCAGTTATGATGTACAGTACACAGTGGGGGGGGGGGGGCGGGCGGCGCGGGGGGACCGACCATGTAGAAACAGAAATGACATGCCGTCGTGTAAATAAGATAAATAACATAAGGCCATTTAGTTTGTTTATAACAGATCAAGCTATAGACCTGTTTTATAGGAAAGGTAACCTTAAATTACTTATTTTGTGATCTGGCACTATATAAACTATTATTTATTTTTTAAAATGTACTTGACCGTCCAGGGAGGGCGGGGGGTGCCGTTGGGGGGGCGGGGGGTGCCGTTGGGGGGGGAGGTGCCGTTGGGGGGGGGGGGTGCCGTTGGGAGGGCGGGGGGTGCCGTTGGGGGGGGGGGGTGCCGTTGGGGGGGGCGGGGGGTGCCGCTGGGGGGGCGGGGGGCTGCCGTTGGGGGGGCGGGGGGGGGGCACCCCCCTAATATAATGGTAGGGGAAACACTGGAGCTGCTGCCTTGTAGAAAGCAGTGGAATCTTGGATCCCGCTGTTCCTGCTGGGTGCAAGGCCAGGTGTTATTGTCACCATGAAGTGAAAATGATGAAAGCTTCTTCTTACTTTGGTGAAATCTTTACAAATGTTGTGCCAGCACAGACGGATATAATGAGAGCTGCTGACACAACGATACCTTTTTTGCTTATTTAGGAAATCTTTTTATTGAACAAAAGCATTTCAGAATGCACCATACTTGGAGTTGGAGTACAGTACCTTTGCGCTGTATATAAATTAATATATTTACCTTTTGTTCTGTTTAAATAGACATATACAGCTGACACGAGAATTAAATTACAGTGCTCAGTAACATTAAGACAGACCTTTAGAAAAAAAAGCAGAAACATTGAACCAATGTTGGCCAACCCCCCCCCCCCTCCCTCCCCCCCACAAAAAAAAGGAATTTAATGAAACTGTGTCTTCAATTGGCTGCGTCTCGCTCTTCAGAGAGAGGCGATTGGTTCACACATGGGCACACGGAACATAAGCAACACCAGAGTGGCACATTCGGTTGTACATCTAAAAGACATTCGACTCACAGCATACTATGGTTAACATGGTCGCTTCCACAACACAAGGCCAGGGGGCGCCCTAATCCCTTCCTGGCTCAAAGACAGTCCAGCTTCCCCCGTTCACCTGAGGGACCTGACGACTCTCCAGCCAAACCAAGCAGCCAGATCTCCCGACATGTTCAAGACCACTTTCTCCCTTGCTGTGCTGCCTATTGTCATGTACGGGAGGTTGAGGAAGATGTCCTTCCTGCTTTGGCTTGGACACTGTTTTCTGTTCCCACAACTAGTCAGTCAACGGTATCCAGGGTCCAACTGGATGGAGCTGAACAGAGCTGTGGGTGTAGGTGTAGCTCTGTGAGACAGCTCCAGAACGACCTCCGAACTCATTTCCAAAACTCCATCCCCCAAGTGCACCGATCACCTAGACGCAGAGGGAGGAGGTTTGGACCAGGGGAAGTTGTGCTGTTAACCAGCGGGGCCATGCCACAAGGTCACAGGGGAAAGGCGTTTCCCGGACATCTGTCCTCACCAAAACGAACGGTGTCAAACGATTCACCGTTGCCCGGTAAGTCAAAGGAACGAGGAAGAGAAGGGCTCGGCCGGGTAGCTCTACTTGAGCCCCCCCCCCCCCCCCCCCGCAGAGCTCCATGGCAACCGTAGCGTAGCTGAAGCGCGTGCCTCCTGTGTTCCAGAACGCCGACAGAACAGAAGGGGGGCTCGTCAACGCTGCTGCAGTGTCTCCTACTGTACGCTGTACGGTAAAGAAGGCTTGTAGTTGGGACAGGGCCGTGCCAAGCGACGGGGCTCCGGTCTGCGAGCGTGCGTGCGGGGGGGGGGGGGGGGGGGGGTCACAGGAGAGGTCGGACCAGGTAGAGTTTGTCTCCGTGCTCGCTGGTGAAGATGGGGGCCTTCTTGTAGTGCTCCACCAGCTCGTCCATGCTGGGGAAGCGGCGCTGGCCGATGCAGTACACCCCCTCCAGCAGCTGCACCTTGAAGTGCTTGTTCTTCCCCACGGCCTTCAGGGACACGGAGAAGTCGCTGGGCTGGGGGGGGGGGGGGGGGGAGGAGGAGGGGGAAGGGGAGAGCGGGGGAAGAGATGAGAGATGGGGGGAGTGACAGGACGACGGGCGGTTGGAGAAGGAAGCGGTCGGGAGGACAGGAACGCAGAGGAGAGAGTGGAGGGGTCGGATAAGGGACAACGGAAGGAGGGGAGGAGAAGAAAGAGAGGCAGGGTTAATAAGACCATTCTCAATCCTTCGACCAGCAGGGGGGGATATAGTACGTCTCCCCAGTGAAATTACCCCCATTACAACCCCCATTCAGCAACTCCATATTAATGAGTGCTGATTCACTCCTAACCAGCCGGGCACCCTGTCCAGCACTCACCGAAGACTCGCTGTCCCGGACCAGGAAGTCCCCCTCGGACGCCCGCTCGTTCAGCGCGTACTCCGCCTGGTGCCGCGTCACGTTGCCGTAGTACCAGGACTTCCCGGCGAACTTGCCGGTGCTGGAAGGCCCTATGTAGCTAATCTGGGGGGAGGGGGCGGAGCCGGGGGCGGGGCCGTCACTGAGGACCAGGACGTAGTTCTTTGGCACCAGCCCCCACCAGGCCCCGGGCGTTCCGACAGCGCCACCACTCCGGGTCGTTCTCGGGCTTCTCCAGGACCTCCATCACCTCGCCCTTGTCAAAGTTCAGCTCCTCGTCCGTCACAGAGCTGAAGGGGTACAAGGTCTGGACTGTGTGGAGGGGCTTGCTGCAGGGCCCCGATTGGCCGTTGACCAGCACCGCCGCTCCGCCCACCCGCTGGTAGCCTGGCGACGGGTCTCCCGAGGCCGCCTCCCCCTCCCCTTCCTCCAGGACGTAATTGGAGGGGAACCAGCCCACCTGACCGCCGGAACTGCCCCGCCACCAGCCGTCGCTGCACTTCTCCATGACGACGACCTTCGACCCCTTGACGAGGGTCAGCTCGTCTTCGCGTTCCGCCACGTAGGCAAACTTCACCAGCGCGGGGATGTTGAGGTCGTAGATGCGTTCGGCCCCGCCCCCTCCGCTGCCATTGGACAGGAACTCTGCGTCGGTGCTCGGCGTGGGAGAGGCATCACGGGCACTGGTCTTTCTCTTAGTCTTGCCAAGACCTGAGAGAGAGGAGGAGAGAGAGGGAATTACTCACTGACTCCGTAGATCATCTGATATCATTGTATGCATATAGAAAGCAACATACATACATAATCAACTCATAATGTTAACAGACAAAAACAACACCGAAAAGAAATGTCAGTATAACTTCTTTCAAGTGTGTTAACCCTAATCTGTAGAGCTGAGGCAAACATCCTTTCGAACTTCATACCAGAATTCTCCAAGAGGGTCAGTGACCTGTCAGAAGAGGATGCACTTCACCACGTCTGACGAGAGGGGGCCGTTAATTACAACCGCTAGTGTTGGCGGGAGCTGGCTCTCTCAGAGGCCGCGTGAAGTAAACACTTCAGGGCGAGCGAGGGAGCGAGGGAGGGAGCGAGGGAGGGAGCGAGGGAGGGAGGGAGGGAGGGAGCGAGGGAGGGAGGGAGCGAGGAGTATCGGGCCTTCCTAGCAGCGCAGAGGCTGTGAGTGCTGCCGGCGTATTGGGCAGCCATGCTAATTCCCACCTAGCCGCCACGCTGCCAGGGCCCCCTTCAGATACAGGAAGTGCAGATCGGATGACGCCTGAGAGGACCTGGCCCCCTCGCTGGAAAATGCTGACCCTCCCCAACCTCTTTCCTCCACCGCTGTCGACTGGGTTTTCGAAAATTTCCATCCGCATATCGGCCCTCCTTTCTCTCTCTCTCTCTCTCTCTTTGAGTCGACACCAAGGTCTTTCCCTCTTTCTTTCTCCCAGAAGGGTCTTTATGAATGTAGCTCTCTGGACAAACACACGGAACGTCAACACATCTATACCGCAGCTCTTAGCCCGCTGCTACGGTTCATAGCAGTGCGACTCAAACCCGACCCTATGGTGTGTGTGTGACGCAACACCTGACAAAGAACTGGTGAAGTGCAGCCACGAGCAGACACGAAGCGGATGTCTGCCAAAGTCAACCTCAGCCAGGAAGAAGGCTCACAGAAGGTCACAAACAACACCTCTCCATCTCTCTCTCTCTCTCTCTCTCTCTCTCTCTCTCTCTCTCTCCATCTCTCTCTCTCTCTCTCTCTCTTCTCAGATTCCGTCCTTCCCCCACTCAAGCATGAAACGAGACCAGTCAGTCTTCGTGTGACCTGTTCCAGAAGCTTCCCTGCACCCCCCCCCCCTCCCTCCCCACCTCCCCCCCCCCCATGTGAACGAGAGCAGGGCTTTCAGCAGGAGAAGGGCTTCCGTGCATGTGCTCCCTGTGGGACACCGGTCCTCGGAACCACCCGGAAGACGCACCGCATGCAAAAGGTACAATGGCTTCGACTCGCCCCGGGGCATGCATGGGTGGGGTCAGGGATTCGAGGCGCGCTTGTTCCGATACATACGGTTTAAAGGCAAACTGCCACGAGAAGCATCTGTCACGCTAGTCCGAAACGAAACGAAGCACACAACCAAGGGCAAACTGGACACATGACTAGGTACAGGACATACTTAAATGTATGTTTTGTTTTGAAGTAAACATGTAAAAAAGGGGTTACATTCACAAGCAAAACCTTGTGGAATCCAATTCAGCTCTGTGCGAGTGGCAGTGTGTGTGCCACCAGGCGGTTGGGGGGCACGGGGTTGAAGAATCTTCAACCCAGCGTCTTCAATGAAGATGGCTCGATGTGTCATGCAGTAGGGGGAAAAAAACTGCCATTGATTTGGGAGGCAGTGACCTGAAGTGTGTGAGGGAGGAGAGGAGGAGGGGAGCGCGGCTGGTGAAATACCAGCACTTAGCCCCTGCCCAGAAACCCTCCACCAGCCCTCCGTCTCCCACAAACACACCAGACAGACATTATTTATGGATTCCACAAAAAATAACTTGGGGGGGGGGGGGGGGGGGGGGGGGGAACAGAGCTGGAATAACATTTCAGTTTCCTTTATGTGGAAAAAGGAAAAAAAGCATGAGCAGGAAGCTGGATGCATACACACACAGACACACACGTTGATACACACATTCATGCAAGCACACACACACACACACCAAGTCACAGCAATGTGTCACACCAATCAACTGATTAGTGACGTTTTTTTCTGGAACGTTCCTTCGGCCCCTCTGCCAGTTCCAGGGCCGGCCACAACGCCACGCTACTCTCACTCGCTCAACGGCATGAACATGAGTACACTAGCTTAGCACAGGCGAGTAAAGCTGCCTTCAGCCCACCTCTAGCGAGAGCACAGTGCCCAGCCTCGTCCAGAGCTCCACGTACGTCCAGGGTGTTTGACGGGAGAGCTCAAGCTGGGTTGATGAGATGTTGTGCGGTGACTGGCGACTCAAGACACAACCAACCGTCACCCAGGTGTGTGTTCAACACTGGTGGTTTATCAAGAGAGCTACAAGCACTTCCGGTCTTATAATCCAGTGTGTACTTGGAGTATAAATACTGTTGGGATTTTGGTATTCAGTATACAGTACCAGACAAAAGTTTGGACACATTTTCCCATGTGTCCAAACTTTTGACTGGCACTGAATATTTATTCGATATTTCCGAAAACTAATGGAACCGTAGAGGTGCCTATGGGAAGAATTATAAACCGGTATATCCTTTCGCAAAAAACTTGACGCAGTTGACAACAGCAAGACATTAGTTGGCCCCTTACACAAGGAAACTCTAAGCTCAGCAGTGCTGAGTGCTGTTAATGTTCTCCATTAACGCTGACTAATGAGGACAGAGCCTTCTCCTTCACCTGAAGCTGTGAGTTCTATTTTTCCAGAGTGTCATGGACAACAGGCACAGCGAGCATCGTTTTCCTACACAGGATCTTTGGCAGTGTCCATGCTACCTCGTGGCACACGACAGAGCTGCAGAACAGGGATGAATTTTCCGTGGAACGCAGTTCACTGACTCATGGAGCCGTGCAGCGTGGCTCTCTGAGGTCACTGCGGTTGCCCTGCGCACTGATTTTGCACAAGCCTACGTCACCCTGGTACGGTCTGTGTAATTATTACTGCTCATGACAGCTGGGTTATTCTCTCCTGTTTTATCTCCTGCTCTATTTTCTCTCTCTCTCCCCCTCTCTCCTAGGTGTGCTAAGAGACCAATTAATCACCGGGCCGACCGCGGCGTCATCTCCTCCCCTTCTCATCAGGGGCTTATTGATTTGGGGGGGAAAGAAATCTAACTGTAGCAGGAGGGGAGAGATATGGTCAGCCATATCCTGAAGTACAATCACAGAGGAAAGTCAAATGTAAAAAAAGATGATTATCTGGTTTTGCCGGCAACTCATTTTCTTTCAATTACGATTTTTGTCTCTGGACAGGGGGGGGGGGGGGGGGGGCTGAAGGGAGGGGGCAGAACCCTCTCTGAGTGCTCGCTGAGAGAACGAGGGAGGCTGTGAGAGCTGGAGAGATGGCGAGGGGATAAAGCGGAGCGCTCGCTTATCTCCCAGATGATCCTTTTTAGCAAGAAAAACCCTCTGACGAGACAATCTGCCGTGTGAGGAGAAACAGCTGGAGCCGCCTCGACTGGGCCCGTCTCCCCCGTCTGTTCCCTTCTCAGAACGCACGGACACAGGCCGTCACGGATCTCCGCCACTTCAGCAATTCCACCCGGTACCGTCAAGCGCATCTCAAATGTTCCGCGGGGAACTCCCAGGACGGACAAAGAGTTGCTAGTACCGACCCTTGGTGATGCGTTAACTCCAAGGCACAATAGGGACCTGTAGCATAGCTACAATTCTCACTGGATGAGGGGAGGGGGGAACAGACAGGCGCCATTAAGTTGTCGAGTTCAATCCAGAGAGATGCAAGTAAAAGCACAAAGGCCAGAGGTCAAAATCAAATCTGGAAAATCTGCACAAAAAAGGAAAGTTGACTTGGAATGCAGACAACTTAAAGAGAGGTGTGATGTAGACACACCCGCATATATCTGGCCCTTGACGCCATTCTCATTCCCCGGTGTTGCCCTGAGTGAAATTGAGTTTGACACCCCTGCTCCAAGCAGTACCGATTAGCACCCTGATTAGACAACTTATTCCACAAGAATTAGCGTTGAATCCACTCATCGAATTAAACTACCGTTTGCGTGTTGCTTTGTTTTGCTCAACAGGCCGCGAACATGCACACAGCATGGCGTGTCGGTCTCTAGCAGGGCGAGCAGGCTCAGAGACTGGAAGCAGGATAGACGATGTCAGCCTGATGGTATTTGGAGTGTCAGGAATTCACAGTGCGCAGCCCTGGACACTAACAATCACACTCTGACACTTCATCTCCCAGGGTGCACGGGAGGAGCGGCGAGCTCACAAAGAGCCGTGCCACTCCATAACTACAGCCGGCCCGCCTGAGTGGCCATGCCTCTATCATAAAGTACTTTGTCTCTCGCCAGCGCTGACAAGATTAGCTCATCGCTGAGCTGGCTCCTGCATGGGAACAAAGAGTTCCCCCCCGCACCCTCCCTCCCTCCCTACTGCCCTCAACCCCTGAAACTCTGTCAGGATTCTATTTATTTATCACTGGCAGCACCTGGGCAACGGCTACATTGATTTGGGAACCGTCACTGTTTGTATATTGCAGTTGTGTATTAACCCTGAGGTCTTATCTACTACACTCCTGGATCAGTCCAAAGACAGAGCACAAAGAGGATACTTTTCAACTTGGAGAAACCTTTTTTCAAAGAATAAGAGTTTATTTTTATTTTTCAACTTTGGGTGAGCATGTTATTTTGGCACGTTAGCAAGCGTACTCTCCGGTGTTAGCCTGTAGCGTTAGCGTACCGCCAGAGAACACGCGGCCTTAACCTCTCGCTCTTCTAGGAGCTGCATGACTCGTCGAGGCAAGTTGGAGGTCACAGGGTACTTGTGCATTCCACTGACAGTGAGCGACTGACGGATGGACGGGTGAAAGAGTTGAAAGAGCCTGACGTCGTTGAGGGATAGCTATGGAGGGCGGAGGAGAGTCAACATAGCTATTTTGAACAGTCCAAAATAAAAAAAATCCTGAAGGATTGCCAAATCCCACCAAAGAGGTCCAAATCTGTATTTATTCTTCATCAAACTGAAGTTTGACACGCTTAACTGAGTTCAAATCCGCCCTAGCTTAGAGATATTTGACACAAACTGTGGTAAGAGGTCAAGTACAGACACAACAACAACACGACAACTATCCTGTCAAAAGTCCCCTCACATGTGACAATGTCTCTCTCCATGTGGCCTACATGAGCACTACCTTCTGTACACCCTGTCACTCACAAGCAGTAACAGTTAAATCAATAACCTATAAACTTGTTTATAGGGTATACCATTTGGAGCTGAAGAGGAAGATGACTTTCATAACACGGTTCGGTATAAACCTGACATTTGGAATTATCTTCAAGCTCTTGTTTACTGCTTCTTCCTCCAAGGACGCTTCTGGAACTGATCAAAATGCCAAGGCCGTCCCCAGTATCCACTTACGGAGGTTCATTAATTAGCTTCAGCGCCGGCGTAGCGTTCCAGACGAGGTGTTCTGATCCTAGCAGGTCTTGAGCCAGGCCTTCCAGGCTGGCTCTTCAAGCCTCATTACCACCCCCTCGGCTCTGAGAGCTGCCTCCAGACCTTCGATCCGGAGACTTCACCTAGCCTGTAATTAATAGCCTGAGAGACCAGCTACCATCCACTCACCTCCCTCACCCCCCCACCACCCCCACCACCACCACCACCTCGTTTGATAAGCCCGTCTTACGCTGACCTCCTGGAGGAGATGTTGCTGAGGGCAGCTCATTAGTGCACGATGCGATGGCTCTCAAAGAGCAGTGTGTCCGTGCGGAGGCCTTGATCGGGCCGGGCTGCGGCGCGGCACGGCCAGGGTAGAGGACAAGCACAAGCCCTCACACGGGTTAAACACTCCCCCACCACACTGCCAACAGCACTGGTGTAGTGGTGTCTGGGCAGGTGGGTAAACAGTGACTTGTAAAGGTTCCCAAGCGATCCCGACGCATAAATCAAGTCGGGTTGATAAACAACGTTAAAAGAGTGCGCCGGTGATACTCATGTCGATGGGAAGTTCACGGCTCTTCGGGGTCGAAGAACAATTTCCACAAAACGATCCACTGGGAAATAACATTATTTGAACAAAGGCTGCTGGCTAGCTCTGTCTAGCTCGAATCTAGCTCGAATTGAAGAGGTTATATATGGCAAGTCATCTTCCCTTCCCTTTTCCTCTAGGGTGGGTATACGCCGTATAGCTGAGTAGACGCATCACAGCTCTGGCCCTGCACCACCTTGGCTGCTGCACAGATCTTACACCAACTTCCCAAAACATCCCTGAAGCGACTTGGCCTACAAGGTCAACACCCAAAAGCCGCTGTTCGAAATAACTCAAACCCTGAAAACAGGTTTGGACTTGTGTGGACCATGCGACAAACAGATGAACCTTCACCTCCCACTTCCCACCCCCCCACCTCCCCCTGGCCTCATGGAAGGAACTTACCGAGGGTGTCCTTCAGGTTCTTGACCAGCGAGCCCTTCTTCAGGCTGTTCTTGCGCTCCACGTAGTTGGACGGCACGTAGCCCGTCAGGTTGGCGGCGTTGCGGACCCGCCACCACGTCTTGGAGTCGTCCAGCAGCCAGAGGCGCTCGTTCTTCCTGATGTCCAGCTCCTGGTCCTGCTGGGCCGTGTAGTCCCACTTGGCTACAACTATCACCTCCTCCGTCATCTTTCATGGAGTCGCCTCTGGGAGACACACAGGGGGGGGGGGGGGGGCACAGCAGGGGGTCAGGGCAGGGTTGGAGAGGAAGGCTAGCGCGCCACCATGAGCGCGCCACCATTAGCGCTGCGACTTTGTTTGTGGTTGGTGCATTGTGTGTGTGGGGAGATGTGGGTACTTTTTCCTCAGAAGCTAGTCTGTGTGTGCGTGTGCGTGTGTATGACTGGCCAGACAGATGTTGTTAGACATCTGGTGATGTCTCGGTTATCCTCAGGATGCAGACGTCCCTGGTTGGCTGACACGCTAAGTTGTGTGTGTGTGTGTCTGTGTGCATGTTGTGTTTCACAATTCAACATGTAGAAATAAATGCAATCAAGGAAGGGGTCTCCCCCTCTCTCTCTCTCCACCTCTCTTTCCCCCCGTCCCCCACCCTCCCCTCCCCAGGCACGGAGGGAGACTCTTAATTTAAACACTTTCTCGGGGCCCACGTGGGACCCTGTTCTCCATCACGCCGAATGCCTCTCCCTTTTCATGAGCATTTCTTATTCATCTTAAACGTCTTGAATTATTCAGCAACACCCCGAGAGGAGCACTGTGCCATGTTAAATGAGTCTATAAACACACGACTTATGGAGCTGGAGGGAGAGTAAGATAGGAAGGAGGGAGAGAGAGAAATAGGAGACAGAAAGGGGGGAGGGAGGAGAGAGAGAGAGGAGGGAGAGGAAACTGGCAGTACCATATGGCCCCCCGGCCTAATAAGGAGCACATCAAACAAACCCAGGCAGGTAGCCGCTCCTTCACGGGAGAACAACAAGCTCCGAGCGTTTTCTATTCTGGGGGCTGGAGGATGGGGGAGAGAAGGGGGCTGGAGGGTGGGGAGAGAGGGGCGATTGAGGGTGGGGAGGAGGGTGGCTGGAGGAGGGGGGGGGGGGGGGGTGGTACAACATGAAAAGGGAAAAAAGAGCGGGAGAAGAAAGAAAGTGAGGAGCAGGAGAACGTCGAAAGTGCAGGAGGGAGAAAGTGAAAGGCAGAGACGGAGGAGAGAGAGGTTTCTAGAGACAGAGAGAGAAGCGCTGAGAGGAGGCGCGGAGGAGGAGGGAGAGAGAGACACGGTGCCGACAGGGGGGAGCGGGGAGGAGAGACGGACGGACGGAAAGAGCGAGGGACAAAAGACAGAGAGAGACAATGAGACAGAGCGACAGAGAGGCACCGAGAGAGCCAGCGCCCTTCAAAAGTGCTTACTGGCTCGCGTCCCTGGAGAGGCCGTGCGTCACACGCAGATACTGGCCGCCACAGGCCGTTCTCTCTCTCCGCCGTCACTCAGAGCTCGGACGCCCGATCATCCTGACACGCACCATGAGCCGGAACATCCCTTGCCCCCCCCCCCCCCGCCCCCGGCCCCCCTCCACCGGGGACACCCAAAGCACCAGCATGGGTAGGAGGTAGAGAGAGGGGAGGGGGGGGGGGGGGAGTTAAGAGCACATGGGGGGCTGAGACAGTACTGCACGCTTCCAGAAGTGTCACAGTAAACGCTGGCCACTTGTCAGCCGAGCGTGGCCGGTCTTCGCCCCCTCTCGCTGGGTCTAGCAGCGACTCTGGAGGGGGAATCTATCAGTGATGCACTCTGGCTGGTGCATCCTGACTGCTGGTTCCACCCAGGTCACGCTTCTCATTTCATTAAACAAAGTTGTCAGTGGGGCCTGTGTTCAGTGTGTGATCTGAATTAGAGCCAGATTTAAATCGGGACTGCAACAGATATAGGCCTATCGGGGGCGGCGAATATGCGCCCAGAAAGAAACTGAAGTTATATAGGCACACTTTTTATGTTTATTTTCTTCGTGTAAGTTAAATATGTTGTTCTATTTGTGGGGCTTCTTTGGTTTAGTTTATTTAGAATAAGTGAAGTGATGTTTACAGTCAGACCCATTCTGTATGCTAAAGTCTGTTGTTAAAAATCATGAAATGTCCTTCCTCCATTACATATATTTGCGTGTTTGATAACCACATTTGAGGGATCATAGCTAATAAATTGTGTTTATGGATATTATTTTTTTGATCTTATATCGCAGTATATATACACAAGAATATCCGCATTGGACATTTTGTATTCCCTATAGGTATTGGAATCAGCCATAAAAATCCAGTGTCTGGCTAAACAAATTCAAACCAAACCCCAGAGTTTATCATTTACTGACATCCACAGTCTCTCTCTAGAGGGAGAACATTTGAAATGAGGAATGTTCAGAAGCATTCATTTCCATTTTAGTGGCTGATATTAATAGCTCTGCGCACCAGAGCTGTCGAATATGTTCAAGAAAGCCACCGTTGTTTAGTGGGGTGGGGTGGGGGGGGGTGATGATGTCACATTTCAGGAATCCTCTGCTTAGTCACCCGAGAGTCAACTGGCATGTTGAAAAGTCCCCATGGCAGAGAGGCTGACCTCAATGTCTCTCCGGTTGAATAACAGCAAGATGTAAGGCAGTATGAAAAGGCCATTCCATCGTTTGTGCTTAATAGCACCAAAACCTAATGCTAGTTTATTTGAATAACATATAATTGCATTTATTAAGCAGTGCATTTTCCTTAAAAGCACAGGTGGTTCCACCCTAACCTGTTCCAACAGTGCATGTGCCCGTGTGCAGCTAGAGCAAATGTTCAGACCCCAGCCCGGCCTGTTTCTGCTGTGTTCCCCACCCTCCGCTTCCCTGACATCAACACACCACCTTCCATAGCAGCCACACGCACATCCCAGGCACTGTCTCCCAGAGCCTCTACACCGGGACCAGATCCCAAATCCATAAGGACAGCCTGCAGCAGACGACAGAATCCATAGGCGTCCATAGGCCTTTCAATAACACCAATCCAGTAATAACCGTCTCCAATGGCAGAGCGAGGTATGAAGGTCGGCAGGTTGTGGGGATTCCCCCTTGGGAGAGGAGGACTGGCTGGATGAGTATGGGAACCAGTTCCCCCATGATGGAATGAGCTCTGGACTCCGGAACCCTAACCGGTTTAAAACCGGTCGGAAATTCCCAATCTCATTTCACTCTAATCCAATCAGAGGAGCCTTTTATTAGTTTGAGGCAGCAGAGGGGGAAGGATGGGAAAAGTGAGATGGAGATGGAGAAGAGGGGGGCAGGGATGGAGAGAGGGAAGGAGGGAGGGAAGCAAAGAGGAAGACTATCCTCCATCGATTCGTCCAAGGCTCAACCGCAACCTAGGCCGGACTCCGAACATTAGGGCACATGACCCCAGTCGAACTGACTGAGAGAAAAATGCGTCCTAGCTCAATTAAGTACGTGCACAGTCGACAACACTGCCACGTGTGACTGTGCTAACAGGAACGGGGCAAAGAGTGGAGGAAAACAGCCTGTGTTGGATCAAGACCGTCCAGCCTCACTGCCGTCAGCTGGGGCGTGCCAGAGGGGCTCCGAGTCGCCCCGCGTGGCACGGGCGCTCCGGCTTCAGCTCCGCCTGCCAGCTGTGCCCTCTCGCCTCGCGTCCCGTTGACAAGGTGACGCGTTGCGGCTCACCTGGTCTTAACCCAACTCCACAGGAGACGCCAGGCTCCGGTCGTGCTATGCCAACGGAACAACATGTCAGCGAGGGACGAATGATTTAAGAACTACCGTGTTAGTGCGTGTTGGTATACTTGGAAACCTAGTTTCCAAGTATACCACCGGAGGACTGCTCAACACGTGCCACAGCAGTAAACACATGTCTGTGGGTGTTCTCCTCCGGGTGTGGATCCCGTGCAGCGTGTGGGAGCTTTAGAGATCCCAGCAGGGCTGAGGTCTCTGAGGACGGCAGGCTCGTCTCAGCGCAGGCCTGTTTGCGCCCCGGGGCTAGCTAGCTTTGGCTTCACGGTAAAACAGGCTGACGGAGCTGAAGCAGTGACGGTGCGCAGGCCCCCCCCACCAGCACCACCACCACCACCAGCACCACCACCACCAGCACCACCACCACCAGCACCACCACCAGCACTACCAGCACCAGCACCACCACCAGCACCACCACCACCAGCACCACCACCACCAGCACCACCACTACCACCAGCACCACCAGCACCACCACCAGCACCACCAGCACCAGCACCACCACCAGCACCACCACCACCACCAGCACCACCAGCACCACCACCACAGCAGCTGGTGGACTAACAACAGCCCTGCGAAGAGCTGCTGAACACTGCTGAGAAACAACCTGGCATCTGCTAGAGAGAGAGAGAGAGAGAGAGAGAGAGAGAGAGAGAGAGAGAGAGAGAGGGTGAGAGAGGGTGAGAGAGAGAGAGAGAGAGAGAGAGAGAGAGAGAGAGAGAGAGAGAGAGAGAGAGAGACGGGGGGAGGGAGGGAATGCGAGAGGGTTAGAGAGAGGCTGGGTGAGATAGTGAAACAGAAGGGTGTACAGAGGGAGATAAGTGCATGGAGGGCAGGAAGGGAGAGAGGGCGGGCGAGAGAAAGTCAGCAAGGGAGACAGAGGGAGGGAGGAACAGAAGAGGGGAAAGAGAGAGATAAGTACACAGGGAGGGGAGGAAGGGAGAGAAGAGGGGAGCTAAAAATAAAACGCAAGCTCTCTTTATTAATATTCCGCCCCATAAGGGGACTTTAGTTTCAGTACTATCACTAAAGCCCAGGCGCAATAATCCTGCACTCTGCCCCCACATCCCCCTCATCATCGTTGTCCTTATCACAGTATAATCTTTGCTCTTGGATCAGTCTGCCAGCTCCAGCTCCAGCTCCAGATGAACTCATGGCTTCTGTTCAGTCAAGCTTGCTACCTGGTGCTCTATTGAATGGTAGAAAGTGGTTCGGTAACAGTGGTGCACCGTGGCTGTGACTTTAAAAAGCATCCTAAAAATGTCTGGGCACACTTGGGACACGGCCTCTGCCCTGGCTTTAACATGCTCTAAACAGCAGAGAACTGGGGTGGAATTCAGGTGTTCTGCTGCAGGCTCTGGGTTTAAACCACGGGGGGGAGGAAGGAGGAAGAGAGAGAGAGAGATGGGGGGAGGGAGAGAGAAAGAGAGAGAGAGAAAGAGAGATTGTGTGTGTGTGTGTGTGTGTAAGAGAGTGAGTGAGCGGGTGTGAGAGCGAGCGAGGATTCGCACACAAAGTATTCAGCCAACAACACAGGTGGAGTGTAACATCCAAATGCACCGATCAAAGGACCAAAACACTGATTTGTGGGTACTGGGTAGAGAAGCAGATAAAGAGAAGAATAAAGGAAGGCAAGAGGTGACCATTTTGTACCAGGGCCTGTCTTCTGATACTTGCCGTGTCAGATTTCAGTCTGGTCTCTCTCTCCTTCTCTTCCTGTGGCCCAGAGTCAAACATGTGACTTGTACTGAGACCCAGTTGCTGGGAAAGGCTTGACCTCCAGAGGCAAGGAGGATGAGGGGGGGGGGGGTAGGTGCCTGGAGAGAGAGGAGGAGGCCATGGCAGCAACAGAAGGCGACCCCTGCACACAGGAAGTCAGAGTCGTGATCCCCGATGACCCCTGGGAGCACCGCAAGAGCTGTCACAACACAAACAGCCCATGGAGTGCCTCAGGGTCACAACTGTACGCCCGGAGGCTGGGAAAAACACCGCCGCTGCCGCTAGCTAGGAAACGTTCCTCGGCATACAAAACGTCTTCCCCTCGGTCTCGTGAAGACTCGTCGCTCTGGCAACTCTCACAGCCTCCGACGCTTGGCAACGCAAAACACCCCCCCCGACACCGAGGCAAAGTGTTTGAATTGCACTCCTCATTGTCTCAGCGACTGTCGTCCTTGGTGCGCTCCAACTGAGCTCCACGGACTGTTTAGCATTCAAAGCCAATCTGCACGCGAACACAAGAGAACAACAGATAAAACATCCAATTACGCCTGGTGAGATCCATATCTTTAATAGACTATAACTTCTAAAAGGCTAGGCGGGAGCGCTTACAGGCATTTATGTGGTTTTTAAAAAACTAACGTCACCTCAATTAGACGAATTGCTCCACAAGAGCGATGATGGATGGAGGTGGGGGGGAGAGAGGGAGGGAGGGAGAGGTCCTGTAAAAATGTTCTGACCTTTTAAAAGAGCTTTTCAACATGGCGCTAGGAAGGCTAAATGGAGTTGAATAGTGCTGGCTCTTCCAATCAGCCTCTCCTCGTTCTTCTAAATGAAATGCCTGCAGAGCACTACAGGGGGAAGGAGCTGCTTGAAGGGGCCACCACAGCATTAAAACACTGACGCTACAGATCCCATTCAAGCCCCAATGTTTAAGGGTGCCGCAAAAAAAAACACCCAAAGGGTAGTGTGGGTGGGGGGGTGCGCCCGCTAGTAAGTGCGCGAGTGTGCGTGCGTGTCAGAAAGACAGCCAGATGAGACACAGTTGGAGTTGGGAGAGTGTTCAGCTCGAGTTGAGCTCGAGTTATCATCTTAAGGCCCAGCCTCTCAAGCCCGCTACCGGCAACGCACAGTAACGCCCATGTCTATAAATATCACCATCCAATATCAACCTGCAGGACCACAGACCAGACAATAACTCTAGACGCTGGTTTCAGTTTCAGACCAGGTTGTTTAAGGACAGTTGTCCCCCCCCGAACCACATCCGTCGCACAGGACCGTTTGAACTCGTGGGATGAGATCGTCCTTCACATGTCTTCTTTGCTAATGACCAAGCTTCCTTTTAAAAAGGAGGGATTGCTTGGCTGCCAAAAGGCAAATCAATTGGAAAACGAGGGGCATTTGTTCCTCTGCCAGACAGCAGTCGTGGTGTGATCAATCTCACTGTGCCTGATTGAAAAACACGGCAGAGCCCTTCAAGCCGTCAGCTCGAACGGAGACGCCAATTTGACTGTATGTGGGAGGCAGAATGTCTTCGAGGTACAGCTCGGTGGAAACAGTTGCCAACAGGACCAAATGAACAGATTCCAAATAACGGATTTGACCTTGAGAGCTCGGCCTTAACAGGGCTCTGGGGTAAAGGGAGGATGTTGATCCCTCTCACTCTCTCTCTTCCCCCATCACACAATTATTCTCACTCTCCTCTTCACTTCTCCTATTCCCCTTTTTGCAAACACAGAGACACACACGGATTCGGGCTGATCCACACACACACACACACACACTCACACAGTAATCCCACGCTTTCCTTTACACCAGAGATCACGGAACGGAGGCCTACTCGCCCCCCCCCCCCCTTTATTCGCCCCCCCCCCCCCCTTTTACCATTAGGAAGCCGGCCTCATTGTCCCCCCTTCAATTTTCCCATAGCTGCGGTCTATAGCCAACCCCTCAACCAGTACTGTAAGGGAAGAGGGGGAGGGCAACAGGAAGGGCCTACACAAGAAGAGGTACCCTCCATTTCCACAACCAAGTGTTTCTTTGTAGGCAATGAACTTCAGCACAGAAGGTACAGCGCTATGGGTTCCTCAAGGCAGAGCTCATCTTGAAATGTCCATGTGCGCCTGTCTGTGGTTTGCTCTCACTCGAGAAAGACCTCAACTGAACAGGCGGCTGATGCGCGCAAACAGCGGCACCCGCCAAATTCCCGTCATCCAAACGACGAGCCGAGAGGTGGAAGCTCGTGAGAGGCACCTAGTGGCAAGTGTGTTTGACAGCAGGGAATGGGTCCTGGTGTGTGTGTGTGTATGTGTCTGTGAGTGCGGGTCTGTGAGTGAAAGAGAAAAATGAACAAAGAAAGAAGGGGGGGGTAAGAGAGAGAGAGAGAGAGAGAGAGAGAGAGAGAGAGAGAGAGAGAGAGAGAGAGAGAGAGAGAGAGAGAGAGAGAGAGAGAGAGAGAGAGAGAGAGGAAGAGTATTGTGCAGGGCTTGCATCATCCTCACAGTTGGTAGTATTCTAGGAATAGATGGCCGATGGGAGACATTTCCGTAGCCTGAGTCTGAGGTGATGGCACACGGACAGGCAGCACTGCCGGGATCAAAGCTGCTATCCTTGTACCGGTCGGATCTAGGCCTACATCCAGAAAAGTAGCTCTCAAAGACTTCCATGTATTGGTGCAGTGAACCAACCCCCCTAAAGAGACACTCACGAGAGACATAACCTGCTTGCCCGCTCATATTGACTGCTTATTTGATGCTAGTCCATTTGCAAGTGTCGACTAAATGGACAGGCTATCTGTAGTATTTCTGAGGGCTAAGGATGTTTTTTTTTTGTGTGTTTTTGATTAAATTCATTCACTTTTGGATTTGGTTTTCTGTGGGTTTAATCATGGTATTATTCTTTTGCAGCAGCAGTTCTCAAATACTGTGTTTTCGTTTTAATAAGCGAGGGCCATTTTCCTGTTGGTCCATTACAACATCGGTGATCGAGTTGACATAACGCTGCGGAGACAGAACACATAAAAAAACGTGTTGTTTCTAACGCACACGACACACTGGCTCCATTTGGAACCAGCAATCAGCAAAATGAGTAACAGTGAGGAGGGTAAAAGTTATCTGGGAGATGTGGTTCAACAGGCCCAAGAGGTCAGAGGTCATAGGAAGTGAATTTCACTCTGGCAACTGAAGTACACGGGCTTGTCAATAACCCCCCCCAAAAAAACAGGGAAAACCATGGCGAGATGGAAAACTTTGAGCAGATCAGGAAAGTGGGGAACGGATGTAACAGATTTGAGATATGAACATGGGAAGTGTTCCACTTTTTCCATAACCCCTTTTTTTCCAGACACATCACAGCCACAAAGGAAATAGAGCCACAATTGAGGTTCAAACAAATATTCATCAAAGCAGAAAGCAGAAACTGGTATTTCCATGCATACGTTGGAACAAGTAAAGGTCAGTAATGAGAACAATCTTGATTTCCAAAAAGGACAACATTGAGTAGGCTATTACTTTTGAGAAAAGCTGACCTACTTCAGACTGCCTTCTGGTGTAAATTGAAGGGAATCTAGGCTACTGAAGTGAATCATTCCTTGGATACTGTAGACTTAGCCACCATACTACAGTACTTGGAACAGACCACTGCAGGTAACAAATGGGAGATGTATGACTTCATCCTTATTGTCATATGTGCACACTTTAGACTCGGCCCTGCCCTTCTGCTGCTAGATGTTGGCTGGTCAAACATCACAGATGAGACAAACTTGCAAAACAACGGTCATTATCTGAGGAAGACATGACTCACAAACGTCCAAGGCCCAGAAAAACCACCTCAGCTGTCGTCTGTCAAGGAGAGGAGCCACTGAAAAGGTCAACTGTTTCAAAATGTCCAGCACAATTTCCACTTTGTATTCATTTACTTAAGAAAGGGGAGCAAGATGACTACGTTTGGTATTGGGACCAGAATCCCCAGTGAGGCCTATCGGACATCATTTGCAACCAGGGGCCAAATATTATGCGGCGTAGAAAAGTGCACCCACCTGTCACTATGATGAAACACCACCCATTTACATGAGGAAAAAGTCGAGGTGGGTCTCATTCAAATAGCCCTTATGAGCGCAAAAAACATTCAGCTTCATCAAAGAGCCCACTGACTTGAAAAAATCTCTCTAGTCATTTTCTGCCTAGATAACCCCCCCCACACGGGATAAAGAGTGGCTCTACTTTACAACCTTTCACAATGATAAAGGACCACTGGCACTTAGGTAATAATATGCAGATGATTGCAGAGTTCCACATAATTAAATACACCCTAATACCCTGAGCGGGGGGGGGGGGGAGGGAGGAGGGGGATCGAGGGGGGGGGGGGGAGGTCACATGGCAAACCAGCCGTACACACACTGACACACGCCAGAGCCCTCTTTCTAAGGCCAGACGCCGGTCTCAGTTAACACTCACAAACGGCCGGCTTCAGTCGACCCCGCTGCCTGCTAGCCACCTGTCAAAACACATGGGCCCTCTCTCCTCCCGACAGCCCTGACAACACCAACATTCATTCATCCCCTACAGTCGAGCCATTCACTCAGGCTGGGGCACACTTCTCCCCCCTCCCCCTGAGGATGATGCAGAACGGTCTTCCTGGTATCACCTAGTGTAGACCTACCTAAGACCAACTGCCGCGGGTCAGGCCTTCATCTACACAGGCGGAACCATTCAGCTGTGCTTCAACCTGTAGGAGAAATCAGGGATCTGGTCATTATCCTTGTTGAGGTGTCTAATACTTACAAACCCACAACCTGAACTGACAGTCACGCTGTTAGGAGACGGACAACTATTTATTCCGCAATGTGCACTCCCTGAAGTTCATGTTGTATATTAATAACTCCGATGGTGATTTGCATACAACCAGCTTGCAAAGAAGCCACCATGGACGCGGTCTACCGGACTGCATCTGTTTACAAGGGCAGGCTGACGGCTAGCAATGTGCTAATCTCTCTGGAAGAGTGCTCGCGGTCGACGACGAGGGTTGGCATGGTCTCCTGTGCTCTCTGTACTCTTGCCGTGATGAATCCCTAGTTGGCCCTCGGAAACAAGCAGGCCTGGGTCTGTTTTGGTTCCACGGGGAGAGGTTACAGGCCTCTGCCCCTGGGCGGGTTAGAGAGCTGGAGGCAGACTCTAGCAAAGCATCCTTCAAAGCAGGCCTGCAAACCTGTGCCAAAGTTGCAAGGTACTGGGCTTTTCCCTGCAACTCTACCATAGCTCTGAATCCTTCTTGCCAGTGGCCATTAGACTGTGTAATACCTCACTGTGAGACAAAATACTAGGTGTGCTGCTGGGGCACCACTCAATCACCTAACCTCAACTCTACCTCACCGCTACCATACTGTTCTTTCTCACTCCGAACTGTAATCATACAGCATTGTTTGCACAGCCGGTTTTGCACTGTATAATTGTGGTACCAGGTACATCTCACAGTGCGTGGTACACCTCTCCATTAGATATTTAGTATTTATTTATATATTGAGAATGGGTACAGTTTGCTGGTTCATACTACATTCTGTGTGTGTCACCTACATGAAATTGTTTTGTTCTTGTCCATATACTATACATGTATTGCCCCATTGTCCTGTACATATGTGCAATACCCGTACTTGCCCGTAAATCAACATTGTGTTCAGCCCTGCATATTTTTATATGTATATTGCTGATTTTGAATTTTGCATAACTGTATTCTGTATCAGTGCTTTGCATATCTTTTCATTTGCATTGTGATACTGCGTATTTTGCAATGGTAATGTGCAACAACACTGACATTTCCCTTCTGGGAGGAATAAAGTGCCTTCATACCCATCTACCTACTGCACATTCACACATAAGCCAGCAGAGTATTTCCCTGAATAAAGGTTGTCGACTGCGTCACCCTGTTGCCTAGACCGCTTTCGAGATGTCCGTGACTGTCTAGACAAAGGCAGAAGAGGTCGTCTGGCTCTAAGGGAGTTTGATATGTCCCGGCTGTTGTCCTCCGCTCAGCTGTGAGTTGATCTCATCTCATCTTATCTCATGCTTGTGATCCAGAGCAGAGGCTGCTTTGAGCTGCTGCTGACTGCTCTTTGGTAGAGAGGCTGTAGAGGGCCTGAGGGCACACAGTGATGGACTGGACCGGACCTGTACCACTGGGGTCAGCCCAGGTGCAGGGAGAGTCAAGGCTTACACTCAGGGAGTTGTTCAGTCTAACTCCGACATCATGGTTTTATGACAAGGTGATGGAATTTGCTTCTTAATACGGAAATCTCCTCCTCCCCATACAAGGAAGGAAAGAAGGAAGGAAGTGAGGGAGGGAGAGAAGAAGGGACAGAGGGAGGAAGGGCTATATTTCTTCACAACAGCTGGATTTGTTTCAGATTTGTCCCCTTCTCCCATATTCATAACACTGGAGTTATATGTTCTCCTTCAAGGGCCGTTGATACTTTCAGTCAACTGAAGTTTGATATTCTGCAATGATCTACAAAATATCCTTATTTGCATTTTTTTTTACCTCAGTGTTCCCAAAGATGGTCTATTCCACTCTCTGGAGCGCCTTGTGGGTATTCTCCTTCTCTTCTGGTTAGCCTAGCTGGTATAAATAGCACTGCTACATGCTTCTGAAGGGAAAAGAGCTACTTGGAATGCGGGAACAGCGAGAGTGGTCTTCTAGAAGCTTCCTCAGGGACACAGATGGACGCTTGCCTCAGCCTTAAGCCGCCTGACACAAACGATACAATAAGGGAAATACAACATGTTTTATGTAGATTTTAGATTAAGTGTCTGGCTAGCTTTATCTTGTTTACATTGGAAGAGTTAGATTGAATTTATTCAACGTTAAAAAAAATACCAAAAATCTATTTTCTTCATTTACTATGTATCCTCTGGAGAAACCACTGCCATCCAATTTAATTCAATCCTATCTGTTCAATAATGGATGACTGGTTCCATGGATTCCAGCAGACATTCCTGTAAAGGTCATATTTGACTCATGACTCAGGACTGAGTGGCTGGTGGGTGAGGCCAGGGTGGCAAATATCAAATCAAGCCTATTCAAAACCAACAGCAAAATAGTTGGGTTTGTCATACCATGCTAAAAAGTGTGATTTAGTGCTTCATGAAACACTTGAAAATCTTGAATTTGAAAATGTAGCAGATGCCACGATCAGATCATTTCTGGCTGGTGATTTTACCGTGATAAAGTTGCTTTCATGATTTCAAGGCTCGTCCTGATTCATCTGGTGGAAACTGACAAACACGAATGTCTTGGTGTGGTTGTGCGTACACACAGGCACCAAAAAAGAATCTATTTTCTCACTACAAGTGCTAACAGTCAAAGACAGGACATTTGACAGCTCCTCTCTTGTTGAAGTGCTTTGAAATAAAGAAAAAAGGAAGAAAAAGACAATCGAGAGAAAAAAAGAAAAGAAAAAAGTACGAAACTGAAAGCTAGCCTGACTACCCTGGGAAACAATGAGCAAAGCAGGCAGGAAGACATTCATGACACATTATAACACCAGGAGGAGGCCAAGTGGAGACGTTTTCAATAACTATTCACCTGCAGACTGAGCACAATTAGTTTCAATAGACAAAAGGCAGACGCAGCCAAAGCTGCGGGGGGGGGGGGGGAGAGACAGAAATGACATGCTGTCGTGTAAATAAGATAGATAACAGAAGGCCATTTAGTTTGTTTAATAAAAGAGCAAGCTATAGACCTGTTTTATAGGAATGGTAACCTTAAATGACTTATTTTGTGATCTGGCACTGGGGTGCCGTTGGGGGGCATAATATAATGGTAGGGGAAACACTGCAAGTAACAGAACACCTCCAATCTTTTGCAGAATGAAACACTTCGTTCAAAACTATACAATCATGTATAAAAAGCCATTTCTGTCACCGTATGCCACACACATGGTTCATAAAATTGGACTCTGTTTGAACCAGTTAGACACTTTTACACAAACTATTCTTTTCTAATGATATAACCTGCTTGATTTTGTCAGAGATATTGTTACAGTAGAGTACGTAAAAGTACATTAATATGTTGACCAAACACAACACACAAGACAGATACTGCACACTGCCGAAAATATTTACTGTATTTCTCCACATTGTACAAGTTTGTATTTTTGTACATTTTATTTATCAGAAACTGCATTAACATATTATTTTAGTGATGAAATAATAACAGAAGTCAGATGGCTGAGCAGTTATGGAATCGGGCTATTAATCAGAAGGTTGCTGGTTCGATTCCCGAAAGGTCCAAATTACTGTTGCAACAGTACATCTGCTAAGGTTGGGCTGAACTCTCTCTCCAGCCTCTCTCAATGTTGCCCCATGGTTCACAACATGGTCAACCAATGTTGTAAGAATTTCATTAGATACTGTAAATTTGGCCCTATTCTTCCACGAACTCCAGGTCTACCTCTCCCTACCACCCTTCCTCCACGGGCTCCCCCTCTCATCCTCACTGTCCCTCTTCCTCTTCCTGCAACATTGCCTTCCATTTTTGATGAGGACAGGTACACTGATCTGTTGCCTTTTTATAGTGCTTACACCTGATTGGTATGTTTACAGTTAAGCACTTTAGTGCTTACACCTGACGCCCGTGTTTGATCCATTCGTTCACGTGTGGCATTTTACAAGGCAGTGTCTAAATTAATTAAGTGACAATCTTACATTTCTGTGTCTAATGTAGAAAAGTGTGTTCGGTGATTTGAAAAACACTGTGAGTAGTATTTTGAAAATAGTGTGAGGCTGACAATGTTCTTATGGTTTTGCAGATCTGAGCTGCTGTTTTGCTCCTTGAGTGTCAGGTTTCACTAACTGTGTATTATTTGACATTTTTGTGTCCAAGCAATCGGAAAAAACTATAAAGGAAATCATTGACTAGTGTTCTTTTCTCCTCCTCTGCTCAACAGGCTTACATGCGTTGACAAGCCTAGGTACATAGGCATGACACATGAATGACATCATGGTGTGGTCATTATGCCAATGACATCATGCAGTGAGCACAATGTTAAGCCTACACTCTCTCACACCTCTAAACATCAGCCCAAATATTTCCTGTCAACAAGCAGTAACCAACCAATAGGGCCTTTTTACACAGATGGATATCATCCGACCACAGTGAATAACAGCTCTTGTGGTTTTCAGGAAGTGGGTGTCTAATGAGCGCCCAATGAAGGTCGAAGATGTGAGAAACCAACTTCGACCTTCCTGACAGCATCAGGAAATAGCCTTCATCATAGCTGGAACCTGTTAGTGAATACGTTTCCAAAGAAACAAACCGTTGCAAACAATGGAATCTCTTCACAGAGTCAGTGTTGGGGTCAGGCCTACAGCCCATCATGCCAGTGTAATGCCATCCATTTGCTTTCAAGCCTACAGTAAGAAGGGCCAAGTGGGGAAAAGGAGGGGCCAGGTTACTAGAGAGCCTAAGGTCTTAGTTGTGAAGTAGCTCAGTCAAAGAGGACACACTGGGCAAGCAGGTAGAGGTGACCGTCTCTGAAAGAATGAATTTAAAACAGTTTTACAGTCTAGCAAATAGGCTCCACGGTGACACTTTTGAAATATTGAGGTGGTAAGTTATTGTTGGCCCCAGTTCATATCAGGGTAAAGATAAGAGGCTGAAACACAACTGTTCAACTTCAGAAGATATTTTACAACAGTTCGACCAAGTGGTAGGCTATTGCTGCAACACTCTGCACCACTACGTTGACTAGGGTAGTATGCTACATGACTTCAGTGATTTCGATTACCCCGTATAAATGATCCTTTTTCAGGATGTATTAACGAGCAATGTATCCTGCCACAGCACAGGTGCTGAGAGGGTGAGTGAGTAAGACCACTTGCTGACTTTTAGTATCCACCCATCTTACCCTTAACCCTAACCCAAGCTGTTCGTAGCTGCAACATGTGTCGGAATCTGGGAATTTTGTTTAATGGACCCACATTTTCCAACGTGACAAATGTCTGTATCCACGATCCCATTGTATTGAATGCAAGACAAGTAGTAGCACGTCATCATAGCCTTTAGTGATATCATGATTTAAAACAAGTACTAACTGCTTAATAGTGTTCATATTTTCATACCCTGCTATTAACCGTTAGGCTAGTAGAACAAGAGTGTGTAGAAGAGGACTGCTAAACTTACAGCTAGCTAGCTTTCGCTACAAGTTGCTCACGGTGGACTATATTAACTTAATGTTTGATATTACAGGTTGCACTTAAAAGCTCTGTCAAAATAATATTTAAACCGATGTAATTTTACGTTTTGTCCATTCTAGAACGAGCAATCATCTGGCATCATACCAGTACCAGTCATCATGGAGCTATTGTACCGATTTGGACAAAGCCGCGGACTGATAGAGGTAGGCTATTAAAAAACCGCATGGACTCACAAGAACAATAGTATCCTCGATCCCGGAATCTAATCCGTGAACTTCCCAGTTGGAATGATTTTACAATTATGTTAACAAATTTCTGTGAAACAAAATTTTGATTTGCTCGATGTGGTTCCCTAAACTAACCCGTCATCACCGACTGCACCTCCCGTATAAAAGCAACCAACTTACTTTGCTATCAGTTCGTTTCGTTAGAGCGTGGATGTAAGCAAACCTTACCTTGGCGGTTCCTCCAGTTTATATCAAATGCAGGTATGAGATATGGAGATGTAGGTTAATTTTTTTCAGTTTTGCAAAGTCGGTATTCGTTGGGAATCTTGTTTAATTTTTCTTTATTCGCCTGCTCATGTAAGGCCTGTCAGTCTCCTGCTCGCAGCCTCCTCTAGGCTTCCTCAAGCTGCTTGTGCTCAACCAAACCCACACTGCCATGGACAATGACGTCACGCCTGCCATAGGAGAACATAATGCAGTCAACAAATACACACACACACCCACAACAGCAACATTATGTGTTACCAATGATTAGTAAAATACATGTATAGTTAAAACATCCAGCAGGCAGACAACTGAGAAAGGCATTGTTGTCATTATGTACACACAATCTATAAACACATAATATCATCAACAGGGGAAACGTGACTGTGCTTTCCAGCTACTGCCCCCACCCCTCCTCCAATCTGCCTGACCTAGCAGCACAGCAGGGGTACACAGTCAGTGCTGGCGCGTTTGCCAATGGATTCCCACTGCTAGGGCCCCTCTGACAGGGCAGGCGGTTAGATGTATTGACCTGTGCTTAGCTGGTTCGTTACAGCCCAATGGATGTTGCTGGAACAACAGACAGCCCCCTCAATATCACATGAAGGGCATCACTGTCGTGCGCTCTCCTCGTCCTCCTCCCTCAGCCACGAACAGGTTAGGCTCAGTGATGAATGGGCTGCAAGGGAGACCTCAAGTGTGACATACTTAATCACAACCCCATGATCAAAATGGTTGTTTTTCTTTTTTTTGCTCGCTGAGACATTTTTTCAAAGACGGATGATAACGGACAATTCTTCTAGAAGCCCATTTCTAGTTATTTTTGGGCAGTCCTGGCCTCTGACATCACCTTCATTCTATTTTACAAGAAGGCATTAGACAGCATTTAAAACAGGGTACCATTCAGTTTATTGAACCTCTTCAATCATAACTAATCAGTAGCCATGAAGGCCAACATTAATTTATGTAGAAGTGAACAAATTGAAAAAAGTCTAATTTCATAAATGTAAACCCTCATCTATTATAGTCAATCCATCTGTATATCTGTCCCCCCCTGCTGTTTAAACACATACATTGTAGGCAATGAAAGTAAGTGGTTAAGAAAGGGAAGAAAGAGTGATACTTTTTTGTGATTTATAATTATGCAACAAATAATCATAACAAATATGGTTTATTAACATATGCTGTGTCAACAGTTTTACAAGAGAACACGTTGTACTGATTGTGAAATGAATCCCTGGATTCTGTGAATATTACAAGCTTTCAACCATTCATCCCGTCCTTATACATGTGAGAATATAAATAAATACAGAAAAGGCCACAATTTTGAATGATAACATTATAAATAAGCATTAAGTTGTCAAGATGACTGGACAAGCTCAAACTTGCTTTCTGTTGATGGTGCTTCTATCACCTCTCCTGACATAAATTCATCCTAAAAAGAACAGAACAAATTAGTAAAACACTGTGTGAATATAACATCTACAGACAGTCACAAATAATACATATTATTAGGTTGCCAAAGTAGAATGTGATCATAAAATATGCAAATATCAAACATGGCAACATATTATGAAGCATAATATGAAGGCAGACAGCTTTTTTCAGAAGCTATTTCTAGCTGTCTTAAAAGGATGAGGGACCTGTCATTTTTCGTCAAATCAACCAAATTCAACACATTGGGTTAGTGCTAGGGAACATTGATTAATAATATTTTTGGGACTGTCGCAGTGAGTTGAGGACCGCTTTGAAGAGATCATAATGATAAATCCCAACTATACCAACCTTGTCATAGATGACTTTCACAATGAGCGAACAACTTGGACAGGTTGCTACATCTTCCCCATTTTCTAAATCTTCCTGGATAAACAAATAATTACATGAGACTACAAAGCATGACTGATGATAATGATGTCACTACTTGATGCCAAAGCTAAACACCTTTGGAAATGTTCCACTTGCATGGCCTGACCTGAAATGGTAAAGGGGCCAAAGCTCTCCAATTGTCAATAACATGGACAAATTGCTTTGAGTTATCCAAGTGACCAACTGAGCTTTCTCTTACATTACAGGCTTCAAAGACTTGTAGCCCCTACACTAGTGCTAGCTAGCTAGTATAGCCTAGCCTATCGTTGTATCTTACAGCCACTTACTTTTGTAATGGCAAATTTGTCACCGCAGGGGCAAGGGAAATAGTACGTTTCTGTGTCCTCATCATATTCAAAGTCTTCGATCTCCACTTCGTCATGAAAGACAGACATGGTTAAAATAAATACGGGTAATTATCAAGCCACACATTGGAGCTCACGCCTGATCGAAAGCAACGTGACGTAAATTCAAAACGCCGTCTCAGGCATTTGACGTAGTTAAGTAATCGACGCGACCGCCAGGGGTGCCAAAGAATATGTAGTTTTTGGCAGACCTATCTTGTCTTGCTCAGTGATTAAGTGAAAATTGCGCTTGTCGTTCACATCTGCACACATCTGGTGCTGGTGATGTTTTCAGATTGGGTTTTTACTCTGTATAACTCGAGACAATTATCATTTCAGTCTGCCTGCGTTTCGTTCATTAATTGTGTATAGCCGGATACGTTTTCCCTTATTTCTCAGCGTGAGAAATACAAGGTGTTGCGTGAGAGCATAGACATATATACATGTATATATGTCTATGCGTGAGAGTGTGAGAATGGCTGAAATGCGTGAAACTTGAGAGCCCTGCATTAGTGGTTCTTAAGTGACCTCTCCCAAATCCAGATAGTCAGAATTGTCTGGGCAAACCCCACAAGGACACAGGAATAGAACGTATTAACACACACACACACACACACAGAGAGAGAGAGAGAGAGAGAGAGAGAGAGAGAGAGAGAGAGAGAGAGAGAGAGAGAGAGAGAGAGAGAGAGAGAGAGAGAGAGAGAGATGACATGACATGAGATGTAAGTACTTAAATGGTCAAATGCCTCGTCAGAAAATATTCTAATTGGTTTATTTAATAAGCATGGGACATTTGGAGCCAAGAGGCTGCATCACTACAATGTACTATGATGACCAGGAGGACACATAGCACACTGTTCCCTTCCTGGATTCACCCCTACCTAAAAACCAGAAGTTCTCTGAATTACGCATTTGGTAGGATTAGGTGTACCTTAGTTGAGTAACTTTAATAAGAGGTATTGAGTATTTGATAAGAGGATAATTTGGTGTACTTTGGACAGGATCAATATAAACATCAAGCAGTGTCTCTTAAAAATAAAGTTGTCTTACGATGAAAAACAGCATGTTTGCATGATGTATGCATGTATGAGTTTGTGCACACTACACATTACTAAAGTTGGCAGTGTCTCCTAAATGTTGTATCACTGCCGAATGAAGGACATGTGTTCTGTTGATTAAATCCACTGTTTTCCTAATTGAGCTGATCATGTTTTGGTAGATTCTCAAAAGCATGTGTTGAAGACATTGCAGTGTATTTGCTTGGAATGGAAGTAAACAAGCAATGCTTATTTTATATACACTAGGTTTTCACAAAATCATCAAATTATATTAACTGTCTGGATAAATCTGGACAGGATCACACACCAGGACCAACCACAGAGCAACAAAGGTGACTTCATGCAATCAGTGATGAAAACAAGATCATTGAATCAGCAGAATCAGCAGAGATTCGTTTGTTAATAAAACCTTCCAATCCCCTAACACTTTAGACTTCTTTAGTCAGTAACCTTTTCTTTGAAAAAAGTAATTTACAGATGATGAGACCAAATTAAATTTGCAGTCACTTTTGTTCAGCTGTGCCTTAATTAACTTAAGAGAGAGTTATGTGTAGATGTCACAATCTTCAAAGATCTGAACCTGTACTCAGGTGCCTTAGAGTTGAACTTTGGAATCATAAACGACTGTTTGTCTACAATTTAATCACATTCCATCACAATTCCACACTAAAAGAAAACAACAGCGATTTTAATGTTAACCAAAGATGCATATCATAGGTTGTATATGCCTAGTCTATTGGAATTTAAGGAAAAGAACAAGCAACGTGACGTAAATTCAAAACGCCGTCTCAGGCATTTGACGTAGCTAAAGTAATTGACGCGACCGCCAGGGGTGCCAAAGAATATGTCGTTTTTGGCAGACCTATCTTGTCTTGCTCAGGGATTCCCTGAAAACTGCGCTTGTCGATCACATCTGCACACATCTGGTGCTGGTGATGTTTTCAGATTGGATGACATACATGAGATGTAAGTACTTCAATGGTCAATGGTTCTGCCTCGTCAGAAAATATTAAATTAGCATGGAAAATTATTTTTGGAGCCAAGAAGCTGCCTCACTGCTATGCAGGTTGTCCATGATGACCAGGAGGACACATAGCACACTGTTCCCTTCCTGGATTCACCCCTACAGTACCTAAAAACCAACAGTTCTCTGAATTACACATTTGGCAGGATTAGGTGTAACTTAGTTTAGTAACGTCTGAGTATTTGATAGAGGATAATTTGGTGTACCTTGGACAGGATAAATATAAACATCAAGCAGTGTCTTACGATGAAAAACAGCATGTTTGCATGATGTATGCATGTATGAGTTTGTGCACACTACACATTACTAAAGTTGGCAGTGTCTCCTAAATGTTGTATCACTGTCGAATGAAGGACATGTGTTCTGTTGATTAAATCCACTGTTTTCCTAATTTAGCTGATCATGTTTTGGTAGATTCTCAAAAGCATGTGTTGAAGACATTGCAGTGTAATTGCTTGGAATGGAAGTAAACAAGCAATGCTTATTTTCTATACTATACACTAGGTTTTCACAAAATTATATTATTATATTCAAATGATATTAACTGTCTGGATAAATCTGGACAAGATCACACACCAGGACAAACCACAGAGCAACAAAGGTTGCACTGACTGTCTCCCCACCTTTAAGAAAAGGCTCAAGACGCACTTGTTCCGGGATTACAACGGTACTTAAGAATGGTTTGCTGGACCCCATGTTAGTTTCCTCAAGGATCGCGATGACTCTTGCTTAGAGCCTTGCTGCTCTTGTTGGTTAGTGGTAACTGATTTAAATTGTTGAAATATTTTTTACTCTTGCTTGATATTCTACATGTACACTTGCACTTATAGCGATTCATGTTGTTTAATTGTAACTTGTTTAACTACATGCTCTTGTGGTTCTTCCCTTTGGCACTTATTTTGGTTGTTCACAATATGTGCTTCATGTTTTGGCTACCCGCAATGTTTTTGGGGCTATCTTGTTGTTATCAGTGACCTATGCACTTTGTAAAGCTCTCTCTTGGAAGTCGCTTTGGATAAAAGTGTCTGCTAAATGAATACATGTAAATGTAAAGGTGACTTCATGCAATCAGTGATAAAAACAAGATAATTGAATAAGCAGTATCACCAGAGATTTGTTTGTTAATAAAACCTTCCAACGCCCTAACACTTTAGAATTCTTCAGTCAGTAACTTTGCTTTGAAAAAAGTCATTTACAGATGATGAGACCAAATTAAATTTGCAGTCACTTTTGTTCAGCTGTGCCTTAATTAACTTATATGTTATTGCTTTTTACAAGCAATGTCACAGAGGGCTTCACATATGCCCATAGATCTGCCCCTCAAGCACCCTAAACCCTCAAGGAAGACAAGGACAAACTCCCAGAAAAACTCACTAGAGGAGAAAAAATGGAAGAAACCTTGGCAGGAGCTATTCAGTGAGGGATCATCTCCCCCAGAGACGGTTGGTGAAAGAGAGGAGCAGAACACAGGCTTAACATAGTCATACAGCAGGGAAGTGTCAATTGGTGTTAAAACACCAACATCCAGTGTTCAACTTTGGGACAGAGTTGGTAAAAATCAGTTTAAGCCTAGGTAGCCACAGGGCTGGGGACTATGATCGGCGCAGCATCACAGGCAGGGGGATGAGGAAATGGACCGGGAACTCGCAGATGTCCGTGAGGGAGGCCGATGTCCACTTGGCGACTAGAACCAGCTTTGGTTGTCACAGATCGATGTCCACTGGCGACCAGGTCCAGAGTTAGCAGAGCGACGACCAGGCAGATGCTGACAGCTCAAACCCCCCACACCACAGGATGTGTGGAGGGGGAACAGAGAGAGGAGAGAAGGAATTAGAGAATGCAAGGAGAAACTTAACAGTTACAGTCATATTAAGAACGAGGTCCCCACCGGTCAAGTGTGGACTAGTGCAGCAATTTAGCAGAGGAAAAAGGGTATTTGATGCAGCCCTAGACACTAAGATAGCGCCAGGCCCCCTCGGTTGGAACATGAAATCTGATGAGACCAAATTGAATTTGCAGTCACTTTTGTTCAGCTGTGTCTTAATTAACTTAAGAGAGAGTTATGTGTAGATGTTTCATCACAATCTTCAAAGATCTGAACCTGTACTCAGGTGCCTTAGAGTTGAAACTGGTGTGTTGGAGCAATCAATCATCATTTTCAACTTTGGAATCATAAACAACTGTTTAGCTACAATTGAATCACAATCCTTCACAATTCCACACTAAAAGAAACAACAGCGATTTTAATGTTAACCAAAGATGGATATCATAGGTTGTATAGGCCTAATCTATCGGAATTTAAGGAAAATAATCACAATAACCACAAATTTCCTAGCTGACCTGAATAGTTGCTGGGAATGGAATCCATTTAGATTGCTGTTATCGTGGAAAGGAAATACATGCTTAACATGTTTCTTTCTCTAAGGGACCTCCAAAGCTTTCAGTTTTGAATAGTATTAATATATTTGAATTAATCTGTTAGCAATATTGAGTTAAATGACAGCTCAGATGATCCACGTCACATGGGTGAAGTATGCCATGTTACCCAGTGTTAAAGCAATGGATTCCTGTTGGATGGGTCAAATTAGATGACAGAATTTGTGTTATGCAGTTGAAGTGTTGAGATGTTAGCGATGTGAGCACTACTGTATGTCTTCACAAAGTTCTCTTTGAAACTGAAATGTTTGGTTGTTGTTCTAGAAAACACCACATACTTTGGGAATATCTCATGGGAACAAGGCCGGATTAACCATTAGGGCAACTGGGCACTTGCCCAGGGGCACATGACATCTAAGGGGCCCTGGACAACGTCAACTAAAATGTTATATCACGTTATGAACGCAGTCCTTACGTTCCTTAATGTGAGCACTTTATTGCAACTCGTTCGATCAAAATATGATGTTAAATCACGTCCAAAACAGTGTTTGTGTAGTCTAGTAGCTGCCTGCACAAATGCCGCTTGCGGCTTGCCAGCTCTACGACGCGGGCGGACACTGCGAGTGAGAGTCACGTGATTTGAAGCGCTGCGGCTGGAGCAGAGCGTTCTACGGGGCCTAGGCCTTGAGCCTTGTTGCTCAGCATTGTTGCCCAGGGCACAGAAAATGGTTAATCCGGCCCTGCATGGGAAGAGTTCAGATGTTTTAAATAAGGTGCAGTAACATCATCAACATCATCCTGTGTGTGTGGAGATCTGGGGGAACGCTTTCTGAAATGAAGGATCCTGCCTCTCTCTTTCTCTCTGTGTGTGTGTGTGTGTGGTGTGTGTGTGTGTGTGTGTGTGTGTGTGTGTGTGTGTGTGTGTGTGTGTGTGTGTGTGTGTGTGTGTGTGTGTGTGTGTGTGTGTGCGTGTGTGTGTGTGCGTGTGTGTGCGTGCGTGTGTGTGTGTCACATAACTACTCAAGTCAGTTATCGGTCAGGGAAGTCATTTGAAGGATTCTCACATCTCACTTTGTTACACTGTTCATTTGATAATTCTTTTGGATACACAGTTGATAGTACATTCTCATCACCCATAGAAGTCCGATGTTATAAGTTGAAATACATTGTTTGAGGTGAAAAGAAAAGAAAGATTGGGGTACAAGATGGTGTCCTCGGTACTTGTAATAATGTTCTTGAGTGTAAACTATCTGAAAAGAGGATAAGATCGATTTCTTACACAAAGCTGCCATGCTGTTAAGAAACATGTCGTCCTAATGCTTCTTCCATGGTCACGAGGGTGAAATTACCTTCTGTCTCCATAACGAACTAGGAAAATACCATGACTGCATGGAATACACTAAGGAGTCATGAGATTTAAAATGATTTCATCAAGTTGACTACTTTTAATCTTGTAATGCAATTTCAGTGTTAGAAAGTGTTTCTATAGAATCTCCCTAAACGCTGCAAATGTCCCAAATTAAACCATAAGAAATTATTAAAGAAAGTGGGCCACACACAAATAATGTGTGGATAATCAGCGTAGTAGTTGGAAAGATCATCGTAATTATAGAAACATTCAAGTGCTGTTTGTCTATCTTCTATCTAATTATTACATTTGTGGCACAAGTTTTCTGTTTTGCCTCTTCATATAGTTAGACTAGTCCTAAACACTAAAAACTCATATCTGAAAAGCCTTAAACTGTTCATTTAAAATCCTAGAAATGTAATTTGAGAGACAACCAGAGGCCTGATGTTTAGTTACTCCTGGAGATAGTTCATACTGTTGTCTTCCTCTTAACTTTCTGAAATACTCCCAAAACCTCCTAACAAACACACACACACATGCACAGGTCCCCTGTAAAGAGAGAGATGACATCTATTCCAACTGAAGTCGATGATTCATTGTTTAATTGATGGCCTCATACATTGTTCTCTCACGCCTAGTCTAACCCCTCATCATGTCCCGCGTCATAATATAGTCTATGTGTTTATTTGAAGATCATGTCTTTCCTCATTGCGTATTGATATGACCATGTACGTACTGACAGTCATCCCAGTGCTATCATGCACTTACAGTACATGATAGCAAGAATATATGTTATTTACTGTTGTCTTATAGTAGAAAACCTAGAAAGCTACTTTCGAGGAAATCTTATACTGCTATGGATTGGACAGCCAGCCCCTTTTACTGCCCTGCCCAGAGAAGGCTGCGGCCGTAATCGCATAAAGTCTGGGGCTGGCCCTCTCCATCGTCACTCTGCACAGACTTCACCGCTGAGCACTCCACTGACAGGTCCGTACCCTTCTCTTCATCCTATCTCTGGCACTTGCCAGACTTGACTCGCTTGACTTGGTCACCAGCGTTCCATCTTTATCTTCCACTTCCAGTCATTGTCTTAACCTGCATCCACTTGTATTTACCTTTTGAATGCTCATTGCCTTCAGTGCTTCGCCTTTCCCTGTCAGTCACTCTGTGTGTCACACTGTGCCATCCCAGCCTTACTTGCTCATTTGTAGACTCAGGCACACACACAGTTGTAGTATGTAGTGACATAGTGTGAGAATCGCAATGTTGTGCATGTATGTAACAGACATTTTGATGTTGATGTCGCGGTTCTTTCATTTCAGACATTAGTTTGATTGTCTTGTATGGAAATGAAGTATACTGTGCCATTTAAATACCAAATAGACACTATTTGAGCCTGGCTAACATGGAAAGCACATTTCTTGCAGATTAAGAGCAGGCTACTGGCACTGAATAATTATTCAAGAGCAGTGTCATCTCAGCTTGAGTAGTCAGCTACCCATACAAGTTTAAACAGGTGCAGCGCTGTACCTTTTCTGTCTTACTTTGTGGACAGCAAAAAATGTCTGTTCAGGATACACTCTACTGTACTACAGTATACAGACAAGCCTAACTGGCTTCCTGGTTCTCCTAAGCCAGCACACACCAGTTCAATGTATGCATGTACCGGTATATACTGACACACTGAAGATGTATAATGTTGCTTTCTGCATGGGACACAAAAATACAATTCTGCTGTGGTCACAATTGTTATAGTTGGTCTCATAGTTTTCTGAGAAAGCACTAGGTCCCTTCAGGCTGACAGGAAAATACATGACCATGAGCGTGACTCCAATTAGCAGAGGTAGAAAAAGTTCCTCTCCTCAATAGTTCTGTAAGGTCAAGAGTTGTCCTTGGATACAAATGAACCGTCTTTTCCACACAATGAGGGCAAGCTATCCTTCCAGTAGTTAATAACTACTAGCTAGTAACTAAGACTATGTTCTAAATTGATTAGCATGGGTAGGTAAAGGTAAAAAAAAGATTTTAAAATAAATTACCCAAAAATAGCAAATGTTTCACAGTTGAGGTAAAGCTTCAGAGATAGAGACAGAAAGAAAAGCATCCAAAAGATTCTTTGAAAATGTTTCGCTTGTCCTAAACCTTGAACCTTTTTGTAAATTAAAGGCTTTGACCTATAAAAGACAAGACACCTGTGGAAAAGACAAGAACCATGTTACACACTTTTTCCTCAGTACATGTATAAAATATGTATTTGAAATATAATGATGTTAATGTATTTACTGGACCATGTAATGATCTGACTCAATAGTCTACTACTGCAATGCAATAGAATAGAATGTTGTAACTAGACATTTCAATTTCATAAATTGGGGACCACCGTTATGTGCAATCACATGGGTCAAAGTCTGGGTGCAGTTCTATCTAATTATTACATTTGTGGCACGAGTTTTCTGTTTTGAGCATCACATACTTAGACTAGTCCTAAACACTAAAAACACATGTCAGAAGAGCAATTTTTAGTCTTTGGCTACCAAATCAAATCAAAACTATCTGTGAAACCAATTACTGTTCATTGAGCCACAACGATGCTTTTGTTCTACCATAAACTCCAACACATGTCCAGAGTAAAGTAACATATGGTCATTAAATGATTACAGTAGCCTTGTGATCCGGATGGTAATACAAGCCCTTTCATGGAATCATAATGAATCATAATGAATGAGCCACTAATCTCTAGTGGCTCCAACTGTCCTACACGTCACAACATATAAAAAAGAATGCAATTATGCTAATCTAGAATCTTCTGCATTCCTGTAGGCAGTGGGAAGGACTTAAGACGAAATGTCGGACCGCTATGACTGCCATGAGTGCAAGGAGTCCCTGTATGGGCGGAAGTACGTTCTCAGAGAAGACAGCCCCCACTGTGTGAAATGCTACGAGAGCCTCTTCTCCAACACCTGCGAGGAATGCAAGAAGTTCATTGGCTGCAGTAGCAAGGTGGGTCCAACACTCATCGTCGATTGGCTACCCCTGTGCACTTCCAGAAGCTTCTCGATCTAGTCCAAGCTACAGTAACGACATCGGCGGCGGCACGTTTGACAGCAACCCCTACTTCCGACCAAAACCCCATCGCTCTTTTTCTCCTGTTTCAGGATCTGTCTTACAAGGAGCGCCACTGGCATGATGAGTGTTTCCACTGCTTCAAATGCAGCCGCTCCCTGGTGGACAAGCCCTTCTCCACCAAGGACGAGCAGCTGCTGTGCACCGATTGCTACTCCAACGAGTACTCCTCCAAGTGCCATGAGTGTAAGAAGACCATCATGCCAGGTGAGAACCGACAAACTGTTATCTAGGTTAGAGCAACCAAAACTGAGTTGATAACTGTATGTATGTGCTTGTATGAACTGTATAAAACAGCTCTCGACAATGACTGGGGGAATGATTTGAGATTTTGAGGGGGGGATAGTTGGTTTAGCAATCTTGGGTATCACTGATTTAATCGGTTAGTTGGTTCAAACTAACCAAGCTGTGTGACCACAGACAGGTCCCCTACCATCCTGACAGACACAACACCAAAAAAAGCCTACCTTTGTCTCTCCACCTCTCCCTCTTTTTTCTTTCTGTCTTCTCTCTCTCCCTGAATGTCCCTCGCTGGTCTTCAGGCTCTAGGAAGATGGAGCACAAGGGCAACAGCTGGCATGAGGCCTGTTTCACATGCCAGCGCTGCCAGCAACCCATTGGAACCAGGAGTTTCATCCACAAGGACAGCAGCAACTACTGCTTGCCATGCTACGAGAAGCAGTTTGCTATGCAGTGCATCCACTGCAAGAAGGTAATCAGAAAACAAAACGGGAAGGTGCACGCCGAAGCATTAATAATGCTTTCTTTGCACTTTTGAGACATGATTATCCCAATTTACTGGCACATGCTACTTGTTAAATGAAGGATATCTTTAACTGGGCAATGAAGTCAAAAAGAAACATCCTGTGACTTCCTGTTCCTTGTTCTTTAGCCAATCACCACCGGTGGGGTGACCTACCGTGACCAACCCTGGCACAAGGATTGTTTCCTCTGCACTGGGTGCAAGCAGCAGCTGTCTGGTCAACGGTTCACCTCCCGTGACGACTTTGCCTACTGCCTCAACTGTTTCTGCAACCTGTTTGCAAAGAAGTGTGCCTCCTGTACCACCCCGATCAGCGGTACGACCTTGCGTTCCCTCACCGCCACATCTCCACGTCTATCAGGCCGGTCACGCTGTGCATGACACTCACTATGCAACTCATTTTCCAGGGACGTCCACCGCAATTTCAATCTTTGCCACTCGGCTCGAGTTTTTGATCCCTCCTGTATCTTCGATCTAATTCTATTAGTGCGTTATTACATTAGTAGTCAGGAGTTATTTGGCTGGAGTGTCATGTCGAGGTTGACCCAAATTCCATTTCAGTTGTCGAGGAAAGTCACCCGTGACTTGCTGGCCCCACAACCTGCCACTCTCTTCCTGTACTGACGCTTTTTGTCACAACTTTTGTCTCATCAGGATTATTACCAATTTATATGTAGTTTCCTGTAGTCATTTTTACTTGTTCTCTCAGTGTTCTTGAATGTATACGGAAGATTAAGTGAGGTATTCAATGCTTCATCTGCCTTATAGTGGACTTTCTTTCATCATTAATGAACTGAAATTCCATTTCTGTAATCGTTAACCTGGCATCCCCACAACACTACGGTCCCTGTTGTGTTCCAGGTCTGGGAGGGAGCAAGTACATCTCGTTTGAAGAGCGCCAGTGGCACAACGACTGCTTCAACTGCAAGAAGTGCTCCGTGTCCCTGGTGGGGCGGGGCTTCCTGACGGCCCGCGACGACATCCTGTGTCCTGAGTGCGTCAAAGAAGTCTAAGAGACGTGGAGCAGGATGACCTTCGCTTCCACCGACGAGTACAGCGCCGCAGGTGTTACCAGCCAGAGAGCCGGAAAACAATAATCTCACTAACACTTTATCCCGTGAACCTCGTATTTCTCTAACTCAGATTAACCCAATGTTCCCATTTAGGGAGGATTTGTATACCGCTGGACTTGTTTGATTGAAATGATCATAAAGCTGAATCAGGAGCTATTCTATGAATCAATTAAAATATTTATACTATATTAACCCTTTCCGCAATATAACGTTACTCTTTTGTTGAACACATTTATTCTAATTTAACACTAACCAGATCATATTTACGTTGAAGACGAGAAATATAATGACAGAAGCTTGTCATTCAATGTGATTCCAAAAATAAAGACACTCTTATGCCATTCACAGTTTACAGTGTGTCCTTCTGTAAAGGTTTTTCTGTGATGCAAGTATGGATGAAACGCACAGCAAACTCAGCCCAAAGGCATGAAACATGCAACCGGGGTCCTGTAGTAGCCATTAGGACATTAGTGACATTAGAGTGACATTAGAGTCCAAAGGGAAAGCACATGACTGCACCCGTTTTGGCAGACAGAGAGATTCTAGACATGGCACAGACAGGATATAGACCTATTATCAAGCAGACCAAGCACCAAGGATGTTTAAAGATGGCGGCCTGTTAGTTTCTATGGAAAGTGGCGCATTGAAGCTCAAAAGACAAGATACGGACTGCACCATGCTGAACCTTCTGGATCATCCGGTCTTGCACAGCAGTGTCCCTTTGTGCTCCTGGCTTCTTGATAGGTCGATGCCATCTTTTGACGTCAGCATCTTTGACGAAAGCAAAGCAAATGGAGTGGTAGGTTTCACATTTCGGATTTGTTTCAAACTCTGCAAAAAACTCCTCTATGAAAAACAGAATTTTGAGCCTGGTTTGAGAACATAATTTTTTTGGGGGGTGGGAGATAGTTTGTGGATATTTTGACTTGACTTAAAGTAGTAGTAGAATAAAGTCACCGGAATGAGTGTCAAATCAGAAATGCAATACCACTAAGATTGATTGTGCCTTTGTTTCATGCTGAGAAGCTGGGGATGGGGGCTTGAGACGAGACCGACAGGAGCGACGTGGCCACAATCCCAGTCCTATACTGCCCTCTTATGGCAGCATGGGAAAACACAACATTAAGGAACTTTCCAGGAAAAGGTTCCCCAAAAAACTCCCCTTTTCTAATAGAAAATGTCACATGCCCCAGTAATTTATCAAACCTACTGAGTGTAAGTATGCAACATTCATCAAATCGCAAACTCCAACTCTGGTATTTAGCACAAAGTACTGTGGCCCAGCATGCTAAGCCAATGTGACCGGCCCAGACTACAGTCAGTTCCCTACCAGCGCCACAGTCTAGCCAGTAGCCCACTGACTGGCAGAGGGAAGAAAGGCCTGATTAAGCCTAATAGAGGGTTAGGGTTAGAGGATCATCTGCCTTCTATCAGAGTGCCATCTGGGGGGCAATCTCCAGGACTTCTATGGGCTTGTGGAGGTCGAATTACAATGAGGAGGCTAAATGAGGGTGGAGGCAGGGGGTGGAGGCAGGAGGGTGGAGGAAAGGGGTGGAAGCAGGAGGGTGGAGGCAGGAGGATTGAAAGGTCACAAAGTGGAGGAAGAGTGGAGAGGCTGGTGGGGGGGCTTTAACCCGGTTGGTGCTGGGTATGGGCTCTGGGTGGAGCGGATTTGTGGCGGGCGCAGTCATGTGGGGATCAGCATCCGAGACTCCACATAATCCTTTGCAGAGAGGGAGGGAAGGAGAGAGAGAGCGAGGTAGAGCACGAGAGAGAAAGAGGGGGATTTCACTTCGGACAACTCCGAGGCACGAAGCGTAGGTAGGAACACAAAAAGCCAGACCCAGGGGCCTCTAGCCACACACAAAAAAGTCTAGCAAAATTCTTCTTCTACCCGTCTGAACCTCGGACCTGGTCCTCCTGGTGTGCGGTGCCGTTCTCCTGGAACCATGGCCCAGTCTGACGCCAGACTCAGCCAAGACCTCGCCAACGGAACGGTCGTCCACAACTCCGCGGGAGCCGTCTCAGATCCGGACACGCGGAAAAACTGGGAGGAGGAGGAAGAGGACGAGGAGGATGAAGAGGTGGAACTGGCCGAGGAGGTCGGAGAGGACAGCGAGATGACGCGCGAGGAGGCGGGCGCGCCGGGGGGAGGCGACGGGACCGGGGAGACAAAGGGAGAGGAGAGGGGAGGGGAGGAGACGGACGTCGAAGAGCAAAAGAAAGAGGAGGGGGCGACGGGGGTCGAGGAGACGCAGGCGACGGGTGGGGAAGAGCTCGAGGGCGAGGGAGAAGCGGCGGGAGAAGGGGCGCGGACCGTGCCTGGGGTCACGAGAGGAGACGAACAGAAGCGCGGCGACGACGTCTGCCAGCGGGCGGACGAGCGGGCGGACGGGGAAACAGAGCTGGAAAGTGGCGCTCACCTGATCACCCCTCCCCCGATTTCATCCGACACGTCTGACCTGGACACGGCGGAGAGGAGCGCGGTGCCGTCTGCAGGGGGGAGGAGAGGAGAGGAGGAAGACACTGAAGGGGGAAGGAAACAGGAAAAGGAGGGAGGGCAGTCAGAAGCGAAGGTGTCAGGTGGAAGAGAAACAAACCGTCCTGTTGACGAATCCCAAGAGACAGAGCAGGGCCAGGGTGAGGTGTCAGAGGGGCTGGGGTTTATCGTCGACGAGGTAGAGAAGAAAAAGGAGGAGCCTTCGACAGAGGCTGAGGGACCGCAGCCTGAGGCGCCTGTTGATGATGGAGCTAGGCTCGGAACGCGTGTGGAATCAGGTGGAACGGGCGACGACATCGTAGAGAAGGGCACAGCGCCTGAGAACGCAGATGTGCCGTTCAGCCAATCCGCCGGTGTCAGCGAGACCGGGGGAAACACAGGCGGTGGGTTTGAAAGTCACAGCGACTGACCCCTGTCAGATGTCGCCTCCTGGCGATGAGGTCAGAGACACAGAGGAGGCACGGGACGCCCGGGGGACAGGAGGAGAGAGGAGCCAGGAAGTGGGGGAGAATGAACACTCCATCAGTGACGCCTTCCCAGAGACAGAGAACAACATCGACTCCGACCGAAACCAACCGGGAGTGAACCTCCCTTACAGCGAGGCGCAGGTGGAGAAGACCACAGAGGAAGTCGTAAGGGCGGAAGAGGAGGGGCCTCAGGATGTTGAACCGCCGCCCCCGCCACCCCCGACCGACATGGAGGCCGTTGAAAACGAAAAACAGGAAGCACCAGAGCGGCAGCAGCTCGACGGTATCCTTCCACCTGTGGAGGGGGCGGAGGGAGGGGCCCAGAGCGGGAAACAGCCTGGGCCCAGCGAGAGTGAGCAGGCTGAGGGACGAGATCTGAAGGAGGGTGTTAGCCACCAGACGGAGGAGCGCTGCCAGGTGGCTGCGGATGACAGGCACAGGCCAGCCGGGGGAGGGGCCGGGGGGAGGGAGGAGCAGGCGGGGGATAATGCGGTCACAGGGACGGACCCACGTAGCGGTCAAGTGCAGACGGACGGGGGAGAGGATCACGGAGCGGCGGGAGGAGAAGAGGAAGGAGAGGAGCAGCCGCCTGTTGCCGAGGAGACGAGGCGAGGGCAGGAGGCGCGCGGGGATTTCGATCACGTCGAAGAGGCTCTTGAGGTAGACGAGGGGGCAGACGAGGGGAGAGGACAGCCAGGGGAAGCCACTGTGGAGGACTCCCCGCCTGGAGAGGAGGGAGGGGCTCGGCAGATGGAAGAGCCAGGGAAGATCCCTGAGGGTGCGACAAAGGAAGCGCCGTGTGGGGCTCAGGTGGTGCAGCAAGCCGTGTCAGTGATCCTCCTGGATCAGCCAGACTCCAGGGAGGAAGGAGGGGTTGAGATGGCGGAAGAGCCCGTGACCGTCTGGACGATGAGGATTTAGCAGAGCACCCAGAGCCTGTCACTAAAGATGAAAAGGTAAACACAGAACTTGGGGAGGGGGGCGAAGGGAAGAAGTCGGAAGTCGGTGGGGAAACCACAACGTCGATGGAGGTGAGGGCCATGGAGTCCCCCCAGCCCCCGTAAGGGTGGGAGCAGAAGGGGACGAGGAAGGCCTCGCGAGACACAACGCCTCGGTGGAGAACGGCCTCCGGGAACCTCAGGAACAGAAGGAAGCCCAACGCCAGAAGAAGGAGCCCACGTGTGCCGGACGGAAGCCTCCCTCCTCCCTCCGGAGAGACACCGAGTGGATCACGAAGAACTCCTCCTCCGAGGAGAGCCGCGCGCCGCCGGCGAGGGACGACTGGATCAAGGAGCTGAGGGAGGTGATCAAGGAGGAGGCCCAGTCGCCCAAACGGAAGGCGGACCCCGTGAAGAGGAAAAAGGTGGTCCTGATCGAGGAGACGCCGAGGAGGGAGGAGAGGAGGGAGGAGGCGAGGAAGACCAAGGAGGAGAGGGAGGAGATGCCCAAGAAGTCGGGGAGGGTGGAGAGCCCACGTCCTCAGCGGGAGGCCAGCGGCGGCACGGACCCACAAGAGTACGAGCTCTCTCTCTACGTCAAGGTAAGGCCGGACGAAAAAAGGTTTCCCCCAACTCTCTCTCTGACCTCTGCAGGTTCAGTGAGATGGTCTCTGGTGGTCTGTATTCACAATCTGCTCGTTTGATCCTGGGCTCTAGCATAGTGCTGTAGGACGTGTTTGGCTGGAGCTGTAGATAGTCACCAGCTTTGCAAATGATAATAATTGGGTTCTTTCGCTTTTATCCAAAGCAACATACAGAAGGGGATTTGAACCTGCAACCTCTTGATATGTTGTCAAATGCTCTAGCACTGAGCTATGTCCTTAGAACTAAAAACAATCAAAAACACCACTTCACCACTTCACCATGACACCATGTAGACACTAGACAGGTGGCTGGTTTGCATTTCTGAGACACGGGCTGTGGTGTGTTTTGGCTTTGGATACGTTTGTGTGAAGCCTAATCATTCTTGTTTACAGTTCACATCTCTCATGTTGTTATGGACATGTTGCCAGTGTTACATCATCCAGGTAAGGGAGTGATGTACAGCACATGTCAGTTGTTGTCGTAGTCATGGCTTCTTGACAACATGTAGTAGGTAAGTGTAGAGGATTTAATAGTTTCAGCTCCAGCCCTTTGATAAGAGCTTTATAGTGCCAGGTGAGAAGACAGATAACATTCAGCCAATCAAAAATATCTCTTTCTCTGTCTGTCTGTCTGTCTCTCTATTTTCTCTCTCTCTCTCTCTCTCTCTCTCTCTCTCTCTCTCTCTCTCTCTCTCTCTCTCTCTCTCTCTCTCTTTCTCTCACCTAATCCAATCAGATTATTGGCACTAAAATGTCAACAGTGTCCTGAATCCCCCAGAATCAAAACCTTCTGTCAGAGATGGTGTGGACATTCTGTCTGTCCTATTCTCTTAGCTAGCTGCTAGTATCAACATAGTGTGGTGCTTGAAGTGCCTGCTGCTCTGAAGGAAGTTGATGCTAGCCATGTCCGGCCTTAGCTTAGCTTCTTAGGAGATATTTATGTAAGTGTCTGCTCTGTGTTGGTCAGTTGGTCAGATAAAAGACACAAGCTAGCCAAATCCCTTATCCCTTGCAGGCCCAAAACATGCAGATAGCTACTGTATGTTCCTGTCGCTGACAAAATCTGTTCTTGTCAGCAGCTTGTAAATCAAATAAAAATCAAATCAACCTTTTTACACGCAAGCATGTCACAGAGGGCTTCACATATGCCCCTTGTAAGAGGTCGTCTGGATTTGATCTGCAGAATGTAAACATTCTGAATTCTAGACTAATCGAACTCTTGGACCAGCATGTTGATACATCGATTGTGACATGTTTCCATTCCCGTTTGCGTGGGTTTCGAATGAGAGGCACTCTTTGTGTTGCGTGCGTGTTTGCTTGTGATTGCACCTTGATCTCCTTATCTTATCTCATTAAGAGAGTGATATCCTAATCCTTACCCTTTCTGGCTAATTACTCTCTCACACACACACACACACACACACACACACACACACACACACACACACACACACACACACTGACATGGTGGCCCAAACTGCCCCATGCGTGTCTGATGTGTGTATAGTTTTAAGCTACTCCTTTTGGACACGCATGCAAACGTACTGGGCTAAACTAAAACTCAGACACCCAACACTGTTCAAAACCTTCATTTACTGTACCTCGAACCATTAACCAAATACCAAGCATGTAAGTAACGTTAGCCATAGTCTTAACACCTGCTGTCAGAAATATGTTGGCGTAGTTCTGAGGTCCTGGAGAACACAGCACCACATTCCTGTGTGAGGCCACGGTGGTCTGGGGTCCAGCGCATGAGGCTCTAAGCCTGGGGAAAAATGTCCTAATAACCTGGCTGGTTCTTTCTAGGGTGGGTCACAAACACAATGGCTGCCTTTGTCTCTGCCCCGGGGGGGGAGACGTGGCCTGAGGCAGTGAGGCAGTGAGGCATGCTCATGTGGCTCAGGAGGCAGGAGGTCGGAGTCAGGAGACGGAGGGGCAGTAGGAAAGAAATGAGGAGGGTGGAGGTTGGGGGGGGGGGGGGTTGGGTGGAGGAGGTTAGATGATTGAAAGGTTGGTGGTAGGGGGGGCAAGAGGCAGGAGGTGGAAGGTGGGGGACATTGAGGTCGAGGTTTTGGGCGTGAGGCCGGGGCTGGGGCTGGGGCTGGGGAGGACAGAGGGCTGGCCAGGAACAGCAGGGACTGGATAGGTGGATGGTTTGGGGTGTGGAGGGTTCCGATTGCCATTCTTCTACATTCCCTTCCTCTCTGCCTCTCTCTTTATCTTTTTATCTCTGTTTCTCTCTCTGCCCCCCCCCCCCCTCCTCCTCTCTCTAAGCTGATTAGACGGCAGACCTGCTGGTTGGAAGCTGACTCGGTGACATGGGGACAGAGGGGGTTACTGGAGCCTTTATGAAACACTTCATAAAACAGCCACGTAGAGACTCACACACACACGCCTGCACACACTCATAATGCTGTGGCTCATTGAGTTGTTTACAAAGCGGTGGATATACATGTGTCTCTGCATGTATGTCTGTGTTTGTGTGTGCGTGTGTGTGTGTGAGCACAGTAGGAGTGTGTGTGTGTGTGTGTTTGTGTGTGCGTGCGAATGCATGTGTATACATATCTCTCGTGCGTGTGAGACAGGATCTTCTACAATCCCAGCATAGTGGGAGGCAAAGATGCTTTCACAGTTGAGAATTCCATAGACGCCCACTCACGGACCACAGAACAGACTTTGCACTGTTCTGCTTGCCCACACAACCACAAAAGCCACGGCAACTGACTCCAGGACAGTTAGACCTGTAGTTTGTTCGTTATGTGGTGACAGATAGATTTTGGTGATTCAGTCTAAATTGGTACAGTAGACCAAGGCAGTCTAGCATTGGTGTATTGCAGAAATAGTCAACTACATTGGTGTGCCAGTATCACAGAATTTGTCTTGCTATTCCGAAGGCTGTGGTTGATTAAGATTAAACAGCTTATCTGGAGATTTGACATCACACTCTACCAGGAAAGTGATCCAAGATGCCGAAAGCTCGCACCAAAGCGCTTGCGTTTAAAGAACATTAAAACATTTGGACCAAGACGCAAGTCCTTTTACGTGGCACACGCTCTCTGTCACTCGCGACCAAAACATCTGATTCCAGGATGAATCCCCCATTAGAGTGCACCAGGGGGAGAGAGGTTCACACCCAGACAATGCGTCTCTTCACAGTTAGCCACGTGTGCTAACAAAAGAGAGAGTGTGTTGTTTAACCATCTCACTGTCCCACCCTGCCCCCTCATCGCACCCCTCCGGCCCAACGCCCACCCACACACCCTGAACCGGGTCCAACTGCACCCAGACACAGAGCAGTCGCTCTGGGCAAGGGATCCACATGTCTCCTGCCTGGGCTGCAACAGAATCAGATTAATAACGGACCTGACTGGGCAGAAGAAGGATCTGTTTGCTGCAGACTGTGTCTATATTGCCAGTTGAGGACAGACGCGAGATGAGAAGTGGCTATTTTGTCCTTTCACTTATCGACTTGCAATGGCAGTGGATTCATCACGCTTTGGGAATTCAAGGAAGAGTCCTTTTGTGTGTCGTTTTAGTCATCAGTAGGTCATCAGCTCTTAAAAGTTGTCAGTGAGTGAGGTCATCATAGAGGAGGCGGAGCTTGTCTGGCAGGCCTCTGTCCCTTTCAAGCATACCTTGATCTGGATTGGTCGAGATGGCCTGGTTTGACATAGCAGCCAAAAAGCTGGGATTTCCCACTATAGAGCTTTTTGTAAAGGTAAGATAGTCAGCAATGGAGAACTCACTGTTGGCTGTATGTGTGTGTGTGTGTGTTAAAACTGTTTTGTGTGTGTGTGCATGTGTGAATCGTCAGGCTGGCAGTGATGGGGAGAGCATCGGCAACTGTCCTTTCTCCCAGAGACTCTTCATGATCCTGTGGTTGAAAGGGGTCATCTTCAATGTCACTACTGTGGACCTCAAGAGGTACAACACACACACACACACATTGCAAATATATCTTTTCCAGTGTTGATACAGAAAGCATGGAGAAGTTTGTATGTTTTAAAAGTGGTCCTTTTTAATAAAAGAATGTCTAAACGCACTGTTTGGTGGATGTGTTCTCCAGGAAACCAGCAGACCTTCAGGACCTTGCCCCTGGAACGAACCCTCCGTTTGTGACGTTTAACGGGGAAGTGAAGGTGGACGTCAACAAAATAGAGGAGTTCCTGGAGGAGAAACTCACGCCACCGCGGTAAATCCCCAACTACTTCCTGTACACTGTTACACCAAGGGTGATTGGTCCGTACTGGTCCCTCATAGGCCAATAACGACCTCTTGGACCAATCCAGATGCCTGATGCAGCATGTGTTTTCCTCGACTCAGGTACCCTCGTCTGGCAGCCAGACACCCGGAGGCCAACACTGCAGGCATCGATGTGTTTGCCAAGTTCTCAGCCTACATCAAGAACCCACGCAAAGACACTAACGACGGTAAGCAGTGAGGTCGAGGTGGCGTGTGTGTGTGTGTGCGCGTGTGCGCGACTTTGTAAGGTATCTGTGTTGTTGTGGCTTCAGTCTGAGCTTAACCTGTATGCGTATGTGTGTGTGTGTAGTTCTTGAAAAGGCTCTGCTGAAGTCTCTGCAAAGGCTCGATGGCTTCTTGCGGACCCCGCTGTCGGACGAGCTCGACGGGAACAGCGCAGACAGAGCCCTGGAATCGTCCCGCTGTTTCCTGGATGGGTCCGACCTGACTCTGGCAGACTGTAACCTGCTGCCCAAACTACACATCCTCAAGGTACGAGCTCACTGAGGAACAGCTGTTCCAACATGGCAGTCTGACCTTGGTACGTCTCTCCCAGAGCAGAGGTGTGTCAGTGGAGATCATGTAAGAAGCAAGATGTGCTTGCCACGACACAAATGATGCCAGATGGTCTTACGATTTATTAAGGATGAATTATTCATTGGATCATAAGATTTGAGAGTCTTAAGATTGGATGTCTGATTGTTCTGATTTGACCCGTGCTTCATTCTCCCTTGTTGCCATGCTAGGTGGTTGCCAGGAAGTACCGTGGCTTTGAGATCCCAGCTGACATGACAGGGGTGTGGCGATACCTAAACCACGCCTACCAGAGGGAGGAGTTTATCAACACCTGCCCTGCCGAGAGGGAGATCGAATTTGCCTACTTGGATGTGGCCAAACGGATCAAGTAGAAAGGGGGAGGATTAGGAATTAAAAGGACCAATTCCAAACCAATTCCTCTCACCCTTTACTGGGATGTTGATGACTCTTGATGAGTGCAGGGATTGGTGGATAGGACTAGTGTTCAATTTTACATTTGGTTTGGAATTGGACCATAGCATTCAAAACAAATACATGTGTTTGAATGTGTGTTTGTGTGTATGTGTGTGTGTATGTGTGTGTCTGTGTACCCACGGGTTGGGTTTCACAGTGTTGTGTTGTCCGATGTGAATATGAGACCCATAGAATAATCAGGTCTACATGAAGAACAATGCTTTTAGTCCATTATCAGTCCAATACTAGACTAATGTTTGTCCAGTACTAGTCCTAATCTACAATGTGTACAATATCAAGGTCTATTGGATGGGCAATGTACTGTAGTCAGAGTATATTGTACTACTGTCCAACAGACTCCAAATCCCTGAGAGCATGTCTGAACTACATGAAGCAACCATGACCATTTAGTAGGCTCCATACTGCATTGTAAGAGTAATTGTAAACAGTACACCTGTCATCATTTTCATTGTGAATCCAACACTATGGCCTTGACCACAATATATTATTATGTACCTATTTATGCATCGGAATCATTAATATGAGAAAGTCTCTCTAAATTAAAATCAACTTATTTGATTTCTTTCTATTTTTCATTTTGTTCGTCAATCAGAGTGGATAGGCTGACAAGCTGCGAGGACAAGGATCTAAGGAGCCATGACAGTTGTCTACTTGTACCTTTTACAAAAAGCTAACTGTACTCACTATCACTGTACCAATAATAACATCACTGCTTCTACTAATGAATTGATCATGCTTAAATGTCTTATTTGCATGTACTGATGGACTGTCGGGACAGAGATGGGCGGGGCTTGATGTTGAGTAGCAAACCTGATTGGGCATTCCCTGGCCATGTGATGGACTCTGGTGGCCATTTTGTTTTGTGGAACTATGTGCACCAAACCAACACCCACACAGCCCTGTGTACATGCCTTACACCCCTCAGCAGAGGAAGTCATATTAAACTGATCTCAGATCACTGCTGTGCTCGCGTGTGTGTCTTGTCAGAGTCTCTCTTGGTTTAGCCAGGGTGGAGGGTGCTCAAGATGTTATATAGAGGTCAAAGGTCATCTAGGTTCAGGAGATGCAAGCTGAAGGATCTGGATGTTTGGTGTTGTCAGGAAACAGCACAGCTATGTGGAAGTAGCAAGGACAACGCAGACTGCAGATATGAAGACATAGTGTCAGCAGTGACATTAAGTACTTTCCTCCAGAAAAACATGGACGTCATGCACTAAAATACTATAATCAAGTAGACCTTAGATGTCCTTGGATTCTATAGGTTCAGTTAAGCTTCATTTTAGGTTTGGGGAGCCCTGTCTCCAAGGGAACACAGACACTTTTTGTGTCCTTTATGTGGAACACTAAACCCAAAAGCCCTAGTATCAACAACTATCATTTTACAGCCCAGAATACACATGGTTGCCATGGTAACAAACACTCCAGGAATCCCAGAGTCTTTCACACAGTATGTAGATTAATACTGAGTGTGAAGGCTGAGAGACAGTGGGAACATGCGACAAGGGAGTCAGGTGGCTGAGCGGTTAGAGAATCGGGCTAGTAATCAGAAGGTCGCTGGTTCGATTACCGGGCCATGCAAAAATGACGTTGTGTCCTTGGGCAAGGCACTTCACCCTACTTGCCTCAGGGGAATGTCCCTGTACTTAGTGTAAGTCGCTCAGGAAAAGAGTGTCTGCTAAATTACTAAATAATAAAAAATAATGTTTGAAGTAGTTAGATTGCATTCCTACAACCATGTCAACATCATCTTTACTGTACAGTTCCACTCACCCAAGGTTCACATGTCAAACTGCTTGTTTGGGACCAAGGTATTCTCTGCCTTAGCTGTGTACTCGGCAATAGCTGCAGTGAAGCAAATGAAGACATCCTAGGGGAATTCACTGGTCTTTATGAAGACATGACTCAACTCATTGACTGGCCGCCATTTTGTTTCAAGTCCACAATGAACAACTAGGAGAGTGAGATGTAGAAAAATAAACTTGTCTTTATTGTCCCGGATGTTTTGTCATGCTGAGGTCATCTTTATTTGAGCTGGCCCACGAAGGGCCTCGCTCCAGGTTAACAGGCTTTCATGCACGAGTACACACGTCTGATTGGTCAGTACTGTTATTGATGAGCCAATGAAAAAGGTTGGCGTTGGCGCCGGCCCTCCCGATGCCTCGACGCTCAGGTTGCCTGGTGCCAGGGTCGTGGTGAAGAGCTCTTGGAGGGCTTTGGAGAGGGGCAGGTGGTTGGGGAAGTGTTGGTGTATGTTAAGAGGTGGAGGGGATGGGAGGCGGGGTTGATCGAGAGATGGGAGGGTCACTGAAGAGGGGTCAGTTCTGGGAGCAATACTTCCAGAAGCATACTGTGGTGGAGAGACGAAAGATAAACAGAGACAGAAAGACATCAATATTATGCTTCTTTTTTTTTACACGTTTTACTCAAAGTATAAAAAGGGTGTTGGAAAACACGTGAATGACCCCTGACCTCCCGCCCTCACCTCTCTTATTGGGCTTCTTCGGCTGTGGAGGGAGGGACTTCTTGAAAGACCAGCTGCTAGGGTCAATGTGATCCGTGCTGGCTTTGAGAGCATTACCACGGGCTTCCATCGGAGGCACTGTTGGTGTTTTCACACTGTCCTCTGCAGTCACCTGAGGACAAAGCAGAACAGACATCCTACTGTCAGTGGTGTTGTGTCAGTTATTGAAACCTAACCTATTGGATCTGACAACATTGGACAAGTCTCATACATAAATACATAAATACATAAATATTATTTTGGGAGTTTGGAAAACACAATATTAAAGAATGTTTTCATGTGTTGGTCGCACGATAGACTGCTCAATAATGTTTTTGAGGTGTTTTTGAGAGCTGCAATAGATACTTTTAACAGACTAAATGATTCTTACTCAGCTTCTCTATGAGTTCACGGTCACATTTTGCTCAACATTGCCCCCTAGGGTCACAACATGCAATGTGAGAGGGTGCTCTTTTTTTTTACTTACCCGTTTATTTTTCTTCCCAGAACTTTTGCCATTTGCTGAAAGGTGACAAACAAATGTTATTCGAAATAAAAAATTTGAAATATGTTTGGTGTGTACACAGTGTGTGTGATGTGTCTTCCCTCACCCCTGGCCATCACAGTGATCCTCGAACTCAGGGTACCATTCATCACCCTGTGGAGTTCCTCCAGAGCGGAGAGCATCTTCAGAATCTGGGCTCGTCTACTCGGACTGCTTGGCACTGGAGCTGTTTTCGTTCGTTTGCCCAGACTGCTGGCCGCTGGGGTCGTCGCGTCGCCACGGGACGGCTTGGTTGTCACCGGCGACAGGTTCGGTTGATTTATCAGTGAGTCTGCTGCTGACTTGGACCTTGCTTGTACGTCCGACTGACTTGCGGACGGATCAGGAGGTTCACCGTGCGCTGAAAGACACAGCTGAGCGTTGACAAAGGTCACATCTAGGCTACCATCTCAGTTTAGACTGCAAGATCTTTGGAATGTTTCATAAAGTCTTTAAATAAATTCAGTTTTGTGTGTTTTCCTATACTTTGTGTGTGTGTGTGTGTGTGTGTGTGTCGGTAAAGTGGGATACGTCACGTGTGTAACGGCAAGGATAACTAAGCCACATTGTTCAGAGGAAGTCCCATACGTCACACATAGCTCCAATCCCTCCCGTTACAACCCCTGGCAACACCTTAGCAACGCTCTGGACTCCTCACTTCTACTGTTAGCTCTGAGTGTGTGTGTGTGTGTGTGTGTGTGTGTGTGTGTGTGTGTGTGTGTGTGTGTGTGTGGAGGCATGTTTGTACTGGTAGTCTAGTAGAAAAGGAGAGTTTTTCTACTAGGTGAGTTCAGAAATCAAAGAGTAAGCCTCAGTTTAGTTCATGCACATTCATCCATCCATCCTTACCTGGTTTGGTGAGGGTGGTGGGGGCTGCGTCCACAACAGACCCCAGAGCTAACATCACCATCAGACCAACGCGTGCTGGAAACACATGCATGACCGCAACTCAACCGCTTCGAAATGGGCTTTTGACCACCGATTTTGGAGAACCACCACAGTCTGGCGCCTGTCGGGTTCCTCTGTTTGAAGTTGACGTTCTCCCCGTTTGTTCCTCAAAGAGCTGACTGAGCTCTGTCGTCCTCTGGTCCCAGATGTTCCAGATGTTCTCCCGTCCTGGTCGTCCAACCAGCCGCTGACTGCTCGAGCTCTTCAGGTGACTCTCGTCGACAACTTTAAAAGGAACTTTTCGTTGACTCTGTCTGTCTGCCTGTCTGTCTGTCTGTCTTGCCTGTCTTGCCTGTCTGTCTGTCTGTCTTGTCTCACACACTTGTCGTTGGGCAGGGATGCGCCTCTGTGAAGAAGGCTTGTCAGGAGGTTGTGTGCGCGTGCGTTTGACTCGTGTGCGGCTGCCGCTTTGGTCGCTTTCTGGTTCTCCGAGTTGTCCCGTCACCTCTTTATAAACCCGGGCTGCACTTCTGACCGCACAACCAACACCTAGCCGTCGACCAATGGTGAGGCTGGGAGTCCGACCGGCTCCGCCCCCCAGCTCTCGGCGGCGTGGTGACATTTGGAGTGTTTGGCGTCGCCAGCGTGGATGTGTGTGTTGCTGTTGGTGTGTGCGTGTGTGTGTTAGCACGTCGCCCTGCTGTATAAGCAGTGATAAGGCGGTTCTTAATGTGTTTGCTCAGGGGCCCAAAGAGAAAGGCCCTCTGACGCAGGAGGGCCCAAAGCCTGAGTGCAACACACACAATGCCGCGGTCCTGACTACACACACACACACATCCAATAAAACCCAGAAATGCACTCACACCGTAGAACACACACTATTTAGCCATGAGGAATAATGAACGGATCCATTTGAACCTGGCCAACAGGTTCGATTTTGGCACATATAAACAACTAAATACACACACACACACTCACACACACACAAACTCCACCATACGCATGAAATTGGAAGCAGCACATCAAAGCAAAACAGACTCAATGGGAGTGATGTTTGCTCCACAGAATAGCTTCTTGGAGGGGGGGGGGGGGGGGGGAATGTCCCAGAAGTTAATCACGCAGGAAGTGGATGATGTGACAAACGTGGTGTTTACCCCTCGGCAGTGATGTAATGCAAGGTCTGGAACCGGGGGGGGATGTAGGGGACTTGAGGGACTGTGGAACATCGGCACAGCAGTCGTGACAGGGACGAGAGGCCAGAGTGCAGGGGCGTGTGCGTCCGTGTGTGGCGAGTGCGCGGCGGTGACCGTTCCCTCCGCCAGTTGCTGGGAAGAGAGAATTCAGCCTGCGAACATTCAGTCCCTCAGTCGAGTCTCTGAGGCCGGGGGACGGAGAGAGAAGAAGAGAGAGGAAGAGAGAGAGGGAGACAGAAAACACGAGAGACAGAGAAAGAGAGCAAGAGAACAGAGAGAGAGACAGAGAGAGAGAGAGAGAGAGAGAGAGACAGAGAGAGACAGACAGTTCGTTCCCCCCCCCCTTGTCTATTCATCACGCTGATCCACTCGGGGCCTGTAAAGATCCAGACTGTCTGTCTCTCTTTGTCCGTGTGTCAGCATTTCTGTCTCCTGCCTTGGCCCTTGTTTTCTCTGTCTCCTCCCCTGCTGTCTGTCAGTCTGGGTCCACACAGACGTCTGTCTGGATCTATTTGTATCTCCTCACAAAAGGAGCGTGTCTCCTTCTCTGGCCGGCGTGGGGAGTCTGGGTCAGTGTTTTGTGTCTCTGGTCAACGTGTCTCTCTCTCTGTACCGGCAGTGGTGGCCTGTCAGCATGGTGACCAACACCGACATCGTCATGGTCGTTCATCAAGCCCAGGCGGCTACTCCGCCACGCAGGAAACATCCGAGGGACTCGCGAGAGAACGGGAGAACTCAAACCTCTCCTGCCATGTCTGAAGAAGTTGAGGTTTTTCCGGAGGTAGAAGCCGTCGGAAGCGTTCCGCGTCCCTGCGGTTCCGGTGGTGTACCACTGAGGGGCAGTGTTGCCCCAGAATGGCTCCTGTGAGGCCTGGCAGCTGGGGATCAGCAGGTGTCCTTGGTCTCAGCCTCTCACGAACAGATGGAGCGGAGCAGGATGATGAGTGGACGTTGGGAGTGCTCGCGCTTCTGTTAACCAGGCGGGGTTTCTTCAGGGTTTCTTCAGGTTTCTTCAGGGTTTCTTCAGGGTTTCTTCAGGGTTTTACCAGGGTTTCTTGAGGGTTTCTTGAGGGGTTCTCGATGCGATTCGAGACTAGGAAATCATGTTACCTTCATTAGTGGAGTCAAACTCCAAAACATTGCATTGATAAAAGACAAACTCGGAAGATCACATGTGTGGCACCCAATTCTCACCTCCAGATCAGACACAAGTTATTTTGGGCTGAGTTTAGAGAGAGAACGGGTTGAGGAGGGGATCGTGAGGGGGAGGGAGAGAGAGAGAGAGAGAGAGAGAGAGAGAGAGAGAGAGAGAGAGAGAGAGAGAGAGAGAGAGAGAGAGGGATAAAGTTAGATAAAGTGAAAGTAACAGAGAGAACCAGAGGGAAGGGGGGGGGGGGGAGAAAAAGAGATGGAGAGGAACTTGAGTGGAAGAAGGGAAAAACGAGTGGATGGGTTGAGTGACAGCAGGGAAGGAGAGAGGCCCCCAGGGGGCGAGGTGAGAGAGGAGAGAAAGAGTGATAAAAGAGGGTAAGAGGGGAGTAACGGAGAGGCAGGATGGACCGAAGAGAGGAGGAGGTGGGGGGGGGGGGGGGGAGGAGGGGGAAGGAGGGGAAGGTCACATCTGAGAGGGGGAGAGCGAGAGAAAAGAAAAGAAAAGAGTGATTTGTTTTCAGTGAAATGTGAGCGTTTTCCCCCACTTAGCTGCGACGCAGGCCTACAGCGGAATCTATTACCATGTGTCAGGATGAAATCAGAGACAGGGAACACAATAAGGGCACGACCTGTGTGAGTGTGTGAGTGTGTGTGTGTGTGTGTGTGCTGTGATTGAACGTATATAATTCCATGATTGTGTTTATGCTCTGTCTTGATTTTGCCCATCTGTGTGTATGAGCGTGCGTGTCCGCACGCAGGCGTGTGTGTGTGTGAATGTGTGTGTGTGTTTGTTTACTGTTTGCCTCTAATGGGAGTTATGGGATGGGCTGTTCATATTGCAGAGATAAAAGCTTTTAAATGGATGGAAGGTGAATGGGAGAGAAAGCAGGAACCGAGCATTTACATGAGAACTGAGTGTGTGTGTCTGTCAGTGTGTGAGTGTGTTTGTGTGTGTGTCTGTCAGTGTGTGTGTGTGTGTGTGTCTGTCAGTGTGTGTGTGAGTATCATTCTGAGTGTGTGTGTGTGTGAGAGAGAGTATATTTATGTGTGTGCGTGTGTGTCTTTCTGTGTGTGTGTGTGTGAGTATCTTTCTGTGTGTGTATCTTTCTGTGTGTGTGTGTGTGTGTCTCTGAGGGCCCAGTTGTCACTCTACACCCGTGGACGCTGTGGCTCACCAGAGGCCAGTGTGGTTCAGAGGGGTTTGGAAACCTCTGAAACCTCTAACCACAGTATGTGTGTGCGCATGTGTGTGTGTGCGCGCACGTGTTCTAGCTTGTGTATCTATTGGATGTGTATGCATGCATGTGTGTATCTCTGTGTGTGGTGTGTGTAGTGTGTGCGTGTGTGTGTGTGTGTGTGTGGTGTGTGTGTGTGGTTCAAACCACAGCCACAGGCCGCTGGTCCTCTCAGACATAATGTAGGGGTGCTGGCCTGACCGCTGACACCGCTCTCTGTGCCAGGATGATGCCAGCATGCCAAGATGCCCCTGCCTCTCTGCCTCCTACCCTTTCAGCCTGCCTCTCTGCCTCCCTTTCTCTCTGCCTCCCTCCCTCCCTCCCTCCCTGTCTGTCTGTCTGTCTTCCTGGCTGGTTTGTTTTTAGGTGCAACATCAATCTATTGTATTGTATTCTATTCTATTACGTTCCGTAAAATGGATTTACTGTACTAGGAAGATCCAGTATGTAAACATAAAGTTATGGCATGACAGAGGAGAGAGAGCAGGTCTGTGCACTGCACTGTAACCAAGGGTCACGCAACAAAAGTTGTCTGGGAGAGGGAAGTGAAAAAAGAGAGCTGGGGGTGGAAGAGTGGGACAGATGGAGAGATAAGAGGAGGGACGGGAGAGAAGGAGGGAGAGACGGAGAGAGGAAGAGGGGAGAAACATGAAATAAGAGAAAGAGAGAAGAGGAAGAGTGAGACAACGAGGGAGAGATAAGACAGAGAGAGAGAGAGAGAGAGGTGTGAGAGCGAGAGAAAGAGAGAGAACTTCAGAGAGAGAGAGAGAGAGAGAGAGAGAGAGAGAGAGAGACAGAGGTGTGAGAGCGAGAGAAAGAGAGAGGACTTCAGAGAGAGAGAGAGAGAGAGAGAGATGAGAGAGAGAGAGAGAGAGAGAGAGAGGTGGAGAGGGGGTGCAGGAGGACAGAGGGAGAGGGAGGGAGGTGTTGTGGTGCTGGAGCTGGAGCAGAGTGAGCAGGACAGGCCAGTGATCGGTGCCTATTAGCAGCCTCTCTAATGCCCGGCCCATCGATGAGGCGTGTAACGTGATCGGCGGCTTTTTAGTGCTAACTGCTGCACTCCCGCTGGCACATCAATCATTCTCACACTGCCACCGGCAGCCCCCGACGCACCACCGCTAAATATTTAATCACCCACCGAAAAAAGAAAACGAACCCCCAAAAAAAGAAAAAAAGAAAAAAAGACGTCAGAGAGAGTGAGAGAGAGAAAGGCAAACACAAGTCAAAATGAGACGGAAAGAGGGAAGAGAGATTATCTCGTTTATCCGTCCCTCGCTGTTCCCTCTCTCCCTCTCTCCCTCTCTCCCTCTCTCCCTCCCTCTCTCCCTCTCATCCCTCCCTCTCTCCCTCACTCCCTCACTCCCTCTCTCCCTCTCTCCCTCCCCTCTCTGGTTCCCCTCGGATTTCCAGGACACTGTACACATGAAATATCACGTGGGAAGCAATGGAAATGCGAAAGACTTGGAACTTCAAGCTGCTGGTTGCATTGCTCCCTCCCTCCATCCATCCCTCCCTCCCTCCGTGACCTCCCCTGCTCACCTCACCTCACCTCACCCCTCCCTCCTTCCCTCTCTCCCCTTTCCTCCCCCCAATCCTCCTCCTCACCTCACCTCACCCCCCCCCCCCATCCATGCCCCCCTATTCCAACTCACCCTTCCTCTATAACCTCAACCAGCCCTCCCCCCAGCGCCCCTCCCCCAACCCCCTCCACCCCACCTCGTCATCCAAGCCAAAGTCAGAGCGGGTACCTGAGCTGAGGTTTCTGGTGTCAGTGCTGCTGTAATTAAGGGCTGTGTTTCTGCACACAGCAGGGTGTAGGGTGGCCTTGGAGGGAGGGAGGGTTGGGGGGGCGGGCGAGCGAGCGACACCTGACACCCCCCGGGTCCGGTTCTATGGTTCTCCTGTTCTCCACTAGAACCCTGCACCCCCATTAATACGGATGAATTATACATACCCCCCACACACATACGCACACACACACACAACGGCAAGTGGACAGAAGGAGGAGAGGAGAGAAGTGAGAGGAGAGAAGTGAGAGGAAAGCGGCAAAACGGGTGGACGAGGGAGGGGGGGGGACCTAAAGAAGGGAGAGAGACCTACCATTTACCATCTTGGTGTGTGTCTCTTTCTTTCTGTCTCTTCCCGAAGTCTCTATAGTTTCTCTCCCCCGTCCCCCGTCCCCCCGTCCCCCCCCGTCCCCCCGTCCCCCCGTCCCCCCCACCCCCGTCCCCCCCACCCCCGTCCCCCCGTCCCCCCGTCCCCCCGTCCCCCCACCCCCGTCCCCCCGTCCCCCCGTCCCCTCTCTCTGCTCCCCCGTGTGGGACTGATGCAGTGTTGTTCTCAGCAGTTCCCACAGAGTGAGCCTCTGGGCTGACTGATGGCCAGCCCTGGCCCCACGCACCCTCACACAGAGTGAGTCTCTGGGCTGACTGATGGCCAGCCCTGGCCCCACGCACCCTCACACAGAGTGAGTCTCTGGGCTGACTGATGGCCAGCCCTGGCCCCACGCACCCTCACACAGTCTGGGCTCCGGGAAGACCAGCGTACGGACAAGACCTCGGGTCTTCCATAGACACGACGTCCGTTCCCCCCCAAGATCACACCGAGTCATTCCTTGTCTTTGGGTGTTGGTCTTTCACGGTAAGCACCCTGCTCTGTTTGAGGACCGAGCTTCCATGATTTCCAACCTCACCCTCCACACTCCCATGCAAATCAAGTGTAGGTGGACTTCTTCAAAACGGAGCTCAAAGCCCAGAATAATTCAATAGTTAGTCCAGGCTCTGCCAAGTCAGCTGACCTCGTACAGTTGAACAAGGCTGTATGGATCCTGTCTTCCGTCTTCAGCCCTGGCTATTAATACCGTGTCTCCATGGCGATATGAGAGGAGCATTGATACTCAGGATGTATCAGCTTCCAGGCTCCAGACTCCACTTGGAGACGGCCCACCTGACAGAACCTGTAGCCATCATCGTGAGAGATCGCTGATCCATTACCTTGGCCTGGGGTGACAGGGCAAGTCCTGGGGACGTGCCGGACAGAAACGGGATGTGTGCAAGTGTGTGTGCATGTGTGTGTGTTTGTGTTTTTGTGTGTGAGAGGTTGCTCAAGAGAGAGGGAGAGAGAGATGTTATGTGGGCGTCCGTGCATCCGTGAGTGTGGTGTGTGTGTGTGTGTCTGTGTGTGTGTGTGTGTGCGTGTGTGTTTCCTTTTTTGTGTGAGACATGGCTCCGGAGAGACGTGATATGGGAGTGTGTGTGTGCACGCGCGCGTGTGTGTGCCCGGGCGTGTTTGTGCGCACGGGTCAACATCAATGACCCTTTGTCTGAGCCGTGGGTCTGTTTCCAGAAAACAATACACTTTACCCCAGGACGTCTGCTGAGCAGGAGACAGAGCGGCCATCCCGATGCCAGCCTGGAGAATTAACCAATGACATCAGGAGGCTGCAGAGCCACAGCCGTCCGACTCCGAGCCCGACGACTCAGACGAGCGACAGGGAAGAAACTTCGTCTTTCTGTCTCCAAATAGTCTTTACACAATTAGAACTTACAGTAAGCTTCATTAAAGAACAGTAATGGATAAATAATTTCATTTTACACTTTTTGCCCCCTCCCCCCCCCCCGCCCAAGTCCAGTTTAATGGAGGCTGGTAAAGTCCAAATGTCTACGTTTCTCTGTGTCCTGTCGCCCCCAGGAAGGGGGTGATGAGACAGGAATCTTCCTATTGACTGCTTGTTGTAGTTTTGGGAAGTTCGATTAGACTACAGGTTTACTGCTATTGAGGTCATTTAAGGGAATGAGCTCCAAGGGGATAAAAAAAAAAAAACCTTTGGATGACCATGTTCTATTGGATCGTATTCTTGTGTGTGTAATAAGAGATGAAATCTTTGGGAGACCAACTGGGCCCACATTTATAACTCCCTGGAGCATTTCTCAACTCACCAGTCATATCAGCGTTTTGTTTTGTTTACTTAACCTCCTGTGTATAGAGGGGGTGTGTGGGTGCGTGTGTGCCTGTGTTAAAGAGAGCGATTGTGCTTGTATGTGTGTGTTAGAGAGAAAATCAAGTTGTGCTTGTTACAGAGAAAGAATAAACTTGCGTGTGAGTTAGAGATAGTGACTGATTCTAATTGTGTGTCTGTGTGTGTATGTGTGTATCTGTGAGTGTATGTGTGTGTATGCGTGTGTCTGTGAGTGTATGCGTGCATGCGTGTGAGTGCGTGCATGCGTGTGTGTACAGTATGTGTGTGTCTGTGAGTGTGTGTGTGTCTGTGTGTGTGTGTGTCTGTGTGTGTGTGTGTCTGTGTGTGTGTGGTGTGTTTGCTGTGTGTGTGTTGTGTGTCTGTGTGTGTCTGTGAGTGTGTGTGTGTGTCTGTGTAGTCTTGTGGTCTGTGTGTGTGTGTGTCTGTGTGTGTGTGTCTGTGTAAGTGTGTGTGTGTCTGTGTGTGTCTGTGAGTGTGTGTGTGTGTCTGTGTGTGTGTCTGTGTGTGTGTGTCTGTGTGTGTGTCTGTGTAAGTGTGTGTGTGTGTGTTTACTTCTCCTCTGCTGCCTCTCCTTGTCGTTTTGGCATGTTTGTTTTTCCACTGGTTCCGCTGCTTGGCGCCCCTGCCGGTGTGTCAGGGCCCAGCAGTCGGGGCGGACTTAACGGGAGGCCTCCCGGGATGAGCTCCTGCTTGAGACGGGGGGGGGCGCCGGGGTGCAGAGGGGCGGTCCGAGACTGGTTACCATGGGAACTGAGACGATTGTTTATTTGTGTGTATACGCGTGTCTGCCTGCTTGTGCATGTGTGTGTGTGTGAAAGAGAGTAAAAACTCCCAAGGGTTCAGAGGGAAGGGTCGAGGGCAGTCGGGATATGGCGGGTATGGAAGTAAATAATAACCTTGCTTACAACCACCTCCCCACCCCCACCCCCCAAAGCCCTGGCCCTTTCCAGGACCCAGCAGGGTGAAACCAAGCAGGGCCAGGGGATGGAGGAGTTATGCAGAGGTGTAATAGTCTCCACTCACAGAATAGCCGTTTCCAGACTTGCACAGAGAAACAGCAACATGTAACAGCTGTGACAGTGGTTGTATGTTTGTTGACCTGTCTCCGAAAGTGCATGTATCACAGTAAGACTCCAAATGGGACATTTTAAGAAGATGTTTAATGATGCTTGCAAAACGAATACACTCTGATTCTCAAAGTCTATTACAGTGATAAAAGTCTTGACACTATAACTGTGTGTGGTGGTGTGCGCATGTGCCTGTGTACAGTTGTGATCTCAACCCTCACCCCCAGTAACAATGATTCCCTGCTGGTTTTCAGTGTAACAACAGGATGAATCCTTGTTACTGAGAGCAGAAGGTCAAACTCTCGACCAATCGGAAACTCTTCCTCTTCAACTTCTTCCTGGCACTTCCTCATTCCGGTGACCAGTCTCACCAATCACAAAACCGAGGCCCCTCTTCATCCTGCAACTGTACAGAGACAGACGACAGACAGACAGATGTAGTTTGATCCAACATTTCGGTCAAAGGTAAAAGATAAACATTTCTGGTTCAGGTGCAAGGTTCAAGTTCTAGAGGCACACTGATAAATATAATATCTATACTGTTATCGACACATCTCTGCACTTGTTCCGTGAAAGATTTCAGCATCGGTTAGCGTGGGGGCGGGGATACAAAATTCCCATTTGTCGTCCTCCAACGTCATTGGTCAATATGAGAATTGGCTGTCGCTACCGTGAGGACGGGAGTCTGTTCATTTGAACACGATCAAGCGTATCGATCTCTGGGACTGCACTGTGAGTGCCTCAGCAAAACTGTCGAAAGGGTGCACATGAACAGAGACCCTCATTCCCGTCCCCTGCTTCACTCTACTCTTTGGAAAGAAGGGGAAAAGAACGTCTCGAAGAGAGAGAGAGAGAGAGAGAGAGAGAGAGAGAGAGAGAGAGAGAGAGAGAGAGAGAGAAAAAAGAGAAAAAAAAACACTAAAAGTGGCGAAACGTTATCCCTCTGTCACCTTTCTCTCCGGTGTGTGAGAGTGTGACCTTAGCTCTGTTGTCGTCTCGCTCCCTCTCCCCTTCCCCCGTGTGTGTTTGTGTTGAAGGAAGGGGAAACTTAAATCAGCAATTAACATGAATAATTAACCAGTGGAGCTGATCAATAATGAATGGGTCGGAGGGGTAATTGCCTTCGCTTAAGAGAGAGAGAGAGAGAGAGAGAGAGAGAGAGAGAGAGAGAGAGGAGAGAGAGAGAGATAGAGGAGGAGAGAGAGAGAGAGAGAGAGAGAGAGAGAGAGAGAGGGAGAGACAGAGAGATAACACCTGCAAGAGTTAAACAGTGGAGGAGGGAAGAGAGGGGAGAGGAGCGGGGGAGGTGTAAGGAGAGATGAGTGGAAAAAGAGTGGAAAAAGAGTGGTTTTGACCCGGGTAAGGAGAGGAGGTTGAGAGGAGGAGAAGAGGAGAGAGAAAAGGACAGGAGAGGGGAGGAGAGGAGAGGAGAGGGGAGAGAGGGGCGAGGGGCGAGGAAAGGAAAGGAAGGAAAGGAGAGGAGAGGAGAGGAGGAGAAAGGATAGGAGAGAGGGGAGAGGAGAAGAGAAAGGAGAGGAGAGGGGAGAGAGGAGAGGAGAGGAGAGAGGGAGAGGAGAGGAGAGGAGAGAGAGAGAGAGGGGAGAGGAGAGGAGAGGAGAAAGGAGAGGAGAGGGGAGAGGAGAAAGGAGAGGGGAGAGGAGAGAGGCCACATAAGCAATGCTTCACAAACCCAAACCCTGAGGCACCCTTGTGAGCCTCTCTCCGTTTTCACTCTTTATCTTTCTTTCTCTCCCTCACTACTGTATCTTTCTCCAGAACCCCCCCCCCCCCCCCCTCTCTCGTCTGTACTCAGTCAGTGTGTATCGTGTTGCCAAGTTGCAGCTCGTTAATTGCAGGGTAATTACAGCGTGTGAGATGTGTTACTTGCGCACTCGAGCTACAAGCCTTTCAGCCTGTCGGACAGCCCAGCATCTATCCAGGCGCTATTGGATTCAGATCATGTGCTACAATTAACACCCACTGGCAGAACTACTGTACAGACCTCTGTCTGGCTGTCTGGCTGGTGTCTGGCTGTCTGGTTGACTGGTTGTCGGTCTGGCTGTCTGTCTGTCTGGCGGTCTGGCTGTCTGACTGTCTGGCTGGTGTCTGGCTGTCTGGTTGACTGGTTGTCTGTCTGGCTGTCTGTCTGGCGGTCTGGCTGTCAATCTGTCTGGCTGTTGTCTGGCTGTCTCGTTGACTGGTTGTCTGTCTGGTGGTCCTCTGTCCGTCTCACCGTCTGTCTGGCGGTCTGGCTTTCTGACTGTCTGGCTGGTGTCTGGCTGTCTGGTTGACTGGTTGTCTGTCTGGTGGTCCTCTGTCTGTCTCACCGTCTGTCTGGCTGTCTGGCTGTCAATCTGTCTGGTTAACTGGCTGACTGTCTGTCTGGCAGACTGAATGGTAGTGTCAAACAGGGAGAGAGAGTATAGCTCATTAGTGAGAACATTCAACTGCAGATCAAGAGGTCGCAGGTTGAAATCCCCCTCTACTGAACGAAACAGATGACCTTACATACAGTACAGCATAGTCACACCTGGGCTTTTGGCTTTGCCACAAACCTGACAAACATACCAATGACTTCCACACACAAATCCATCCAGCAAGATAAGAATTAAAGTCATTCGTTCATCTAACCTGCCCTGTCTTGTGTGTGTGTGTGTGTAGCGGCAGTATCACCCACCTGTCTCCAGAGTGTGTGTGTTGGTGGAGAGAGCCTGCGTGCTGCGCTGCCAGGAGAGGACTGGCTCTCCACCTGGGTGCCGCAGCGAGGTCTTACCCTGCCCCGGCCAACCTCTGGACCACGCCTTATCTTTAGGGCTGCTTTACGACCGCAAACGCAACCTCGGCACAGAACACTGATAGAAGAGTTAGGAGTTATCATAACTTACACACACACACACACACACACACACCTCCTCACACACACACACACGTCCTCACACACACCTCCTCACACACACACCACCCCCCCTCCTCACACACACACACACACACATCCTCACACACACCTCCTCACACACACACCCCCCCCCTCCTCACACACACACACACACACAACCTCACACACACCTCCTCACACAACACCCCCCCCCCCTCCTCACACACACACACACACAACCTCACACACACCTCCTCCCCTCCGCTGTGGGTCCCAACCCTGCCATCGTGCAGATATAGAAGGTACTTCATAGATGAAAGGCTCCTATCGCCATGATAACAATTGTGCTGGTCTCTCATAATGTCGTCGTAGCCGGGCCGGTGGTGGAGAACGTAAGCTGCGAGGCAAGGTGGGGGTGATGCATGGACACATTCACTGTGGGAGACCGCTCAGGTCTTAGCTAACGTAATGGAATCTAAAACTCTGGCCATAATGTGGTCTGCGGGTTGGTCCGCTCTCCCTGCCTCGCTCTCCCTCCCTTCTCTCTCTCTCTCTCTCTCTTCTCTCTCTCTCTCTCTCGCCCCCTCTCTCTCTCGCTCTCTCTCTTTCATGATATCCCTTTTGGTCTTGGCAGTGTAGCGGGACCTGTGGTTTTGTTTGTTTCAGAGAGCCACACAGGGAGGAAGGAGTGGAACCGTAGAACACAGTGTTTCTACCCTTCTTCCGGAAGGATCCACCCCGTGCTTGGGCGACGCGAAGCTACGGAAAGTTTGTCCATTGTTTGACAGCGCCCAGGAGTAGCACAGTGTACTGCCATTCCTCTCAACTTCTCTAATAAGGCAATTAAGCAAGTGTTTGGCAGACATACTGACACACACACACACACACACCATCCACAGACACACTCCACACTCCACACACTTCCCCATCTCACCCCCCTTCCCCTATCTGGCCCTGCCAATGCCAATGTCTAATAGGGCCCCGGGAGCTGCCCTCGGAGGGATGCAATTGGATTGGAAGCCAATCAATCATGTAGAGTATTGACCTGTGATTGGATTTGGCCAGCATGTCAGGGCCCTGTTTGATTTTAGCTCCAGCCCAATGAAGCTAGATGTGAGGGTTTATTATAGTGGACATATGGGGGGGCTCTCTCTCACACACACACACACACACACACACACATATGAGTATGGACAGATACATATACTCGCACACATACACATCACAGAGCAAACACATAGATGTGCACAAACACACACATACACAAGTCCCAGCTCCATTTCAAGACACACACTCATACACAGATCCAACCCAAACGGTATCAGACCTGCACTCCTGTTCAGACACGCACACACACACATCTCCTCAGTGGTTGGATGGGATGGGTGATTGCTGTGGACGTCTGGGCTGGGTTGAGGGTTTGAAGCGCTGCCAGCAGTGATTGATGGGCACAGGGCAGCTTGTGTATCCATCCATCAGAGTAACAGTCAGTCATCCTTCTCTCTCCTTTCTCTCTCTCTCTCTCTCTCTCGCTCTCTCTCTCTCTCTCGCTCTCTCATCTCTCTCTCTCTCTCTCTCTCTCTCTCTCATCTCGCTCTCTCTCTCTCTCTCTCTCCTGCTCTCTCTCTCTCTCTCTCTCTCTTCTCTCTCTTCTCTCTCTCCTCTCTCTCTCTCTCTCTCTCTCTCTCATCTCACTCTCACTCACTCTCATTGTCTCTCAGCACTGACTCTCTCTCAGTGGCACTGACTCTCTCTTCCCTCTCTCTCACACACACACACTCACTCTCTCACTCTCTCTGGCTCATTCATTCAACTAGCTCTCTTTCTCACTCTCTCGCTCTCTCTGTCTCATTCATTCCTACTACGGTCTCTCTCTCTTTCTCTCATTCTTTCATTCATTCACTCCCTCTCTCCCTGTCTCTCTCCTGTCTCTCACTCTCTGCTCTCTCTCTCTCTCTCTCCCTGTCTCTCTCTCTCTCTCTCGTCTCTCTCTGTCCCAGGTCAGGGCATTTTCTTGTATTGTTTTTGGTCTCTCTGCCCCCACCGTCTCTCTGTGGTGTGGGGCTGAGGGGAGGGAGGGAGTTAATGGAGCACAGCTCCTGAGTGTCTGTCCTTGTCAGGCCCATCAGGAAAGTGAGATAAATTCTCCCTTTGAAAACCTCTGAAAAATGACAACCTTTCACACACACACACACACACACAGACACAGAGACACGCACATTGAAGAATAATGACCTCGCCCAACGCAGGGCGATTGAAGAATGAGAACACACGCGGCGCGCACTCCACCGAACATGAAGAGCCACTCTGAGCAAAGAGTTATGGCTTCATTAGTTCCAGGGAAGACCTTTGGTATGACACTAATAAAGCTAGAGTAGGCCACAGAGACATGGAGGAAGGGGAGGAGGAAGGAAGGGAAGGAAGGAAGGAAGGAGGAGAGCGGGAGGAGGGAGAGAGGGAGGAGATGAAGAACGGCCCAGGGAAAGACCGCGAGCCCGGAGTGAACTGAAAGCACACTCTCTTTCATTTTGGACTTCATTTTGAAAGTTTACTGACATCCACCACAACTCTTCTCCTCCCCCTCCCTCATCTCCTCCCTCTCTCTTCCCCCTCCCTCCTCCCCCTCCCTCTCTCCCCCTCCCTCTCATCCTCCTCCTCTCATCCCCTCCCTCTCTCCTCCTCCCTCTCGTCCCCCTCCCTCTCTCCTCCTCCCTCTCTCCTCCTCCCTCTCTCCCCCTCCCTCTCTCCCCCTCCCTCTCTCCCCCTCCCTCTCTCCTCTCCCTCTCTCCCCCTCCCTCTCTCTCCCCTCCCTCTCTCCCCCTCCCTCTCTCCCCTCCCTCTCTCCTCCTCCCTCTCTCAGCCAGACAGTGGTGCTAACCTCCAGCCCAGCAACCTCCCAGGGCACTTCAGACGGGTCACCTGCCCAAAACCATTCAGTTTCACGTCGATGCGCGTGCAAACAACCACTAATCTCACCTTCAAAAACCTGACCTCCATCACCTGACTCCCCCACCACACACACAACCCCCACCACCCCACCTCCCCACCCCGTCCCAGCTGAGCATTATCCCATTAGGTCCTAACAGTTATGACAACCACTGGACTGGCCTGCACCATAGATAATACCATGAAGGCCCAGTTCAATACTAATCCACTGGAGCTACCTGTTTACTGTTGCCCATACATATCTCTCAGGCTGCCGGTATGAGTGTGTGTGTGAGTGTGTGAGTGTGTGTGGGAGTGTGTGTGTGTAACCCGTTTAGCGCTGCCCATACATATTTCTCCTGTGTAACGTGATGCGTAGCGGGAGGCAGATCAATAGGGATGTTTCTTTGTTAATGAAGATGTACCGTTGGGCTCTGCGTTTCTGTGCCAGTCTGAGTGTGTGTGTGTGTGTCTGCGTGTGTTTGGGTGAGTGTGTGTGTGTTTGTTTTTCGTGAGTGTGTTTCTGTGGCCGGTGTGGGCTTGAGTGCTCAACCTACGCACACACACACACAAACGCGGTCGCTATAAAATCTCCCGCTGACCACTGCGGTCAGACACAGCGGTCAACACAACGTCAGGGACTCTTCTACTAACCAAACCCCCACCCCTCATCCCACCCATCTCGTCCTTCCCCAGGGACGACAGCATCTTCCCTCCATTCCTCCCTCTCAGAAGGTCACAGACTTCTCCAGTTGCTCTATCTAAGTATATGGTAAGCGCACACAGTAGTTAATGAACTCGTCTTCGATAAATAAATAAAAAGGACTCCTCCGCACATATCTAGAATGGTGTTTGTCCGAGGTGTATGCGGGTGTGTACTACAAGTGTGTCTGTGTGTGTGTAATCTTTTGGACTCATATCAGTAATGGACTTTGCAGGCTGAGATCATGACAGGGCCCGAGTACAGCGTGTCTGTAAGTGTGTGGGTGTGTGTGTGTCTGTGAGTGTGTGTGTGTGTGCGTGTGTGTGAGAGAGAAGGGCCTTGGAAAGTCAGTTAATGATTACTCAAAGATTAGATCCACATCTTGGCTTTGAGGACATTGAGATATGCAGGAGTCTTGGGTTCAAAGGTGAAAGGTTGGGTTCAAGGTGTTGTGGGATTCAAGTGTGTGAGGCGCTAGCAGACCTGGTGCAGAGACAGGCCACGTCAGACAGGAGCGTGTTAGCTCACCGAGCTAAACCTGCTCTCCTGTCCACAACTGGGTTACAGTTAGAAGAAGAACAGGAAGGAGAGAGGAGCGAGCGAGGGAGGGAGACGGGTGAAGAAGTGTTGGTGAGGAGGGGGATAAACGAACGAGAGACAGAGATGGAGAGAGAGAGAGAGAGAGAGAGAGAGGGGGTGGGGTGGGGGGGGGGGACAGGGCTAGCGATGAAGTGAGAGTGGTCAGCCATCCTCACTCTCTTGCTCTCTCTCTCTCGTCTCCTTCTCCCCCCTCCTTCCCTCCTCCTGGCCTATGGCAAGCCTCAGTGCTCGTCGTGTGTGTGTGGTGTGTGTGGGGGGGGGGGGGCAAGTGCCATTGATCGCCTGCCATCCTGATCCCATTACAACTCCCCCCCCCCAGAGATTAGATTTACATTTTTAATTTCCCTCTTTCGGATGAAAAAAAGAGAAGAAAAAGACATTGAGCGAAAGGATGAAGGGTTTGGGATGAGAGGAGAATTTTGAGATGCGCATGAATATGAAGACGACGCGGAGGAAGGAGGGAGGAAGGATGAGGTCAGTGAGGTCAGGATGGAGAGGAAAGGAGGAGGACAGAGAAACAGACATGTGTGTCTGTGTATGTGATAGACAGACAAACAGACGGACAGACAGACAGACAGAGAGACAGGCAAGCAGGCAGGCAGACAGACAGACAGACAGACAGAGAGAGAGACAGGCAGGCAGGCAGGCAGGCAGACACTGCTCAGACACATACAAACATCAGAGACAGTAAGGGATATAAATGACAGAGCTCTGATCTTCCAGCCCTCTCTAGAAGGTCAAGGGTCAAGACCTTTGGCCAAACATCATTAGGCACAACATCCCTCCCACACAGACACACACACACAGTTCACCCAGATATATTCATGCTAAATATACTGCATGTATAATGTATTTATAGTCTGCAATTGTACTTTGTGAATCTACAATGTAGGCGTTATCAGTAATTAACTTGTAAAGTATTATTTAATTGTCTGATTACCATCACAGTCAAGTAGTTGCTCTCATCATGATATGAAACTCCAGGAATCTGTAGCTACCTGTAAATGTAAAAAGAGGGGTGGGGGGGTGGGGGGGGGGGGGTGGAGGAAGGGAGAGGGGGAGGGGGAGGGGGGGAGAAGAAAGGGATTGGAGGAGGACAGGGTTGTCTTCCTTGATAGGTTCAGGGTTAACCAGTGAACACACTGTGACGGTTATATCCCGTGACCGTTCTAAGCTTAGAGTCCAAACCAGGATCGGTGTTTCTCAGGGCTTCCAGTGCTGTGCTGGTCAGGCCGGACGGGACCAGGGGAACGGGTGAACAACGTCCCAAGGAGCGATACCATCGATCGGAGGGTGGAAAGAGGAGCCGCCCCCCCTCTCTCCTGATGACAGGATGGGAGAGAGGCCTGAGGGGAGATCAATAGAGAGAGAGAGAGAGAGAGAGAGAGAGAGAGAGAGAGAGAGAGAGAGAGAGAGAGAGAGAGAGAGAGAGGCCTGGAGTCTGCCTGCACCCCTGTCCCTCAGATTATCCAGCGCTTTCTATTTCTTTCTTTCTCTCTCTCTATTACGTAAACACAAAGAAACAAGCACACACCACACACACACATGCTAAAGTTCAGGAGGAACTGTGAAAGTGGAGTAGAGAGTTAGAGAAGGACAGAGAGAGAGAGAGAGAGAGAGAGAGAGAGAGAGAGAGAGAGAGAGAGAGAGAGAGAGAGAGAGAGAGAGAGAGAGAGAGGGATGAGACCTGGTAACAGACAGAGAGGGGGAGCAAGTGAGCGAGCGAGAAAGGGAGATCTTGGCTCTGTCTCTTTTCCTCTTCCTTATTTCTCCATCCGTTATGTTCTGACATACCCATTAACTCATAAATCCAATACAGTGGGGCTCAACAGTATCTGTCTTCTGCCGCCACGGAGCGAGGGAAGGGAGGAGGAGAGGGAGAGGAGAGGAGGATCAATCGGTCCCTGGACTGTCAGTCCGCTCACTCGTTTTCACATCCATCTACGCATCGCCCTCCTCCCTCCAGCCCCCCAGCCCTCCTCCCTCCAGCCCCCCAGCCCTCCTCCCTCCAGCACCCCAGCCCTCCTCGCTCCAGCCCTCCTCCCTCCAGCCCCCCCAGCCCTCCTCCCTCCAGCCCCCCAGCCCTCCTCCCTCCAGCCCCCCAGCCCTCCTCCCTCCAGCACCCCAGCCCTCCTCCCTCCAGCCCTCCAGCCTCCTCGCTCCAGCCCTCCTCCCTCTAGCCTCGCAGCCCTTCTCCCTCCAGCCCTCCAGCCCTCCAGCCCTCCTCCCTCCAGCCCTCCTCCCTCCAGCCCCCCAGCCCTTCTCCCTCCAGCCCCCCAGCTCTCCTCTCTCCAGCCCTCCTCTCCTCCAGCCCTCCAACCCTCCAGCCCCCCGACTCCTTCCTGCTCCCTCAAAATCTCTTCCAGTCCCCTCTCTACTAGAATATCCGTTCACAAACCCTCCGTGAAAGACCAGAGTTGGAGTTTGTCTAATGCCTCATGTTAGCATCAGATGCTGTCACCGTCACAAACCAAACACACCGAAACTGTTAGAGGCGCACACAGCTTTGCCGGGTAAACTGAGATGTACTGTGGGGTCAGAGGTCAATCTTTTCTCTCACTGGTTCCTATGGACGTGTGGCTCCTGTAGTGCTGCCCCCTGTGGGAGGGGAGAGGAACAGGCAGGGGCCCGCAGAGCAGACCAACACAGGAGGAAAGCATGTCAAATCGTATTCAAATCATTCCGTGTATTGTGTCATTACAGCAAATTCTCCACAGACGGGTGTTTGGAAGCAGGATTTCATACGTTTTGGGGAGAGGCATGTTGAGGGGGGTCTTTCACACTCAGATCCAACCAGAGCAGCCAGGAGCAGGGCAGGGGATGTGACGGGGGTTCGTACGCTGCACGCCGGAGCCTCCGCTCTTGTGGTGTGGTTGGAGAGAGTCATGTCATTATGGCATTAGTGTGCTGTATAAAGAGGAGCCCTATCCATTTGTGGAAGTGGTTTTCGTCCACCCTGGTACCACCCTGGTACCACCCTGGTACCACCCTGGGGGAGCTGGGTCTCTCCTCGCCCTGCTCCCATCTCCTTCCGAGGGAACGACCCAGAAGATGAGAGCCGATGTTGTGTTATCTATGGATCATCACTTCCACCGTCTCGTTTTAGAGTTGCCATAACAATGGCCAATCACATAGTAATCCATACTGCTGTATTCTATCATACCGTCTCTCTTTCTTTCTCTCCCTAGGTCACCCTCTCTCTATATGGCTCTCTAGGTCTCTCTCTCTCTGTCTCTCTCTAGGTCTCTCTCTCTCTGTTTCTCTCTCTCTAGGTCTCTCAGTGTCGGTCTCTCTCTGTTTCTCTCTCTCTGTTTCTCTCGCTTTCTCTCTCTCTCATTGTGTTTGTGTGTGTCCTCTGCTCGCTGCGGCAATCTCCAGTTTCCTTAATGGTTCCCAGGATGCATTGTGGCTTTGTGGGGGCGACGGGGTGAGGGTGGGTGTGTGTGTGTGGGCGTGAGGCGAGAAATGGGTGGGAGGTGATGCGGTCATTTTGACACTTGAGAAGTGTCCCATAAGAGAATAGGGCCTGGCCACTTCAAAGGCACTTACACAGGGTTCTCTCTCTCCGGCTCTTTCTCTCTATCTCTCGTCCTCTCTCTCTCTCTTTCTCTCCCTCTCTCTCTCTCTTTCTCTCCCTCTCTCTCTCTCTATCTCGCTCTCTCTGTCTCTCCCTCTCTCTATGTCTCTCATTCTGTCTCTCTCTTTCTCTCTCTCTCTGTCTCTCTCGCTTTCTCTCTCTCTCTGTCTCTCTGTCTCTCTCTCTGTCTCTCTCTTTCTCTCTCTCTCTGTCTCTCTCTCTGTCTCTCTCTCTCTGTCTCTCTCTTTCTCTCTCTCTCTGTCTCTCTCTCTCTGTCTCTCTGGCTCTCTCTCTCTGTCTCTCTCTCTGTCCCTCTCTCAAACTCTTGAAGCATTCACAGTAAATGCAGGACAGGGGTAATGAAAATGCTCACAGAATAAACACATCACATCAAGCTATTACAGTTTTTCACAATTGCTAAAACACTAAACCCCATTCTCCGAATCAAATGTTCAGTGGCCTAAACACATTTGTCGAATCACACACATTTTCATTCTCTAAAACCATTTTGCACTGTGATGCACTTGGGCTGCAAAATGGTAAACACAGGCGGAAGACAGTAAACACAACTACAACACAGTCATCTGTTAGAAACACTTGCCTTCCACCATACAGCCCTTTTCTGAACCCAATTGAATAATTATTCTCTGTGTGGCGGTGGAAGGTCTATGACCGAAACCCAAATACTGTACCAGGGTACATTCAAGGCTGGATCCAGCACACCAGAGGGTTTTTACCCTGTTTTTTCTTTGTTCTTTGTTGACAGTACTAAGTTGTGATGGTTACTGTAATATTTTCAAATCAAATTTACAGTATTTGTATATCTCTTTTTACAAGCAATGTCACAGAGGGCTTCACATACGCCCATAGAACTGCCCCTCAGCCAACCTCAACCCTCAAGGAAGACAAGGAAAAACTCACAGAAAAACTCACTAGAGGAGAAAAAATGGAAGAAACCTTGGGAGGAGCAATTCAGTGAGAGATCCCCTCCTCCAGAGACGGTTGGTGAAAGAGAGGTGCAGAACACAGGCTAAACATAGTCATACAGCAGGGAAGTGTCAATGGGTGTTGAAACATCAAAATCCAGTGTTTCAAAATCCAAAATCCATTTTCTTTATTGCTACATAAATGCATTTACTGTGTATACATAAACAAATTTGTCTTTACATGTAACTAATTACATGACCCGGATGCTGTGTTTATGATCTAAAAGCGTTGTTTGATTTTGAGCACAGGTTACATGGTTTAGGAGCAAGTGTTTGATTTTGCCAGAAGAGTCAGAGGTTTTTTAAATTGAGTTTGAAGATTTGGTTTTGTGTTTACAGTTTTGAGAAAATGGTTGACGAAATGTGTCTTAGCAATCGAGAAAAACTGTAACGTCTCACTTATTCACCCATAATCCCTTGCTTCTCCCAGCATGCAACAGTCAGTGCTAGCACTTTTAAGAGGAAAATAACTTACAACTTTACAGACTAGTTTAGGTGTTTTTATGATGTTCATACCGAATCAGCATTATTGCAATAAATTCCTCATGGATGTGTGTGTCTGTGTGTGTGTGTGTGTGTGTGTGTGTGTGTGTGTGTGTGTGTGTGTGCAGCTCGATATGTTTGTGCAAACTAATTAAAACACACGTCTTCGCTCCTGACTACGATGGATGGCCTTTTAATGATGTCAGACCAAGTGAATATGCAAACACTTTGGTGCCGTGACTCGATGGCGGAATTGTAGATTACTTCCATTGATTTTGTCCTGGGCATCGTTAGAAATTAATAAAAACTCCAATATGAAAATGTTTGGGGTGGGGGGGGGGAATCATATGTAAGCAGTATGGGAGCATGGTTAGGTATGTAGTATGTGTGTGTGATTTTGTGTGTGTCATTGTGTGCATCTTCTCCAGGTGTGCGTGGATGTGTTTATGTGTGTGTGTTTTTTGTTTGTCTGTGTGTCTGTGTGCATGTGTAGGTGTGTCTGGGTCAGGGGGCGTCATTAGACCCTTTTAGACCCCAGTAAAATCTCAAATTTGAGTTTCAACAATGTACTTTATTAGTCAGTGCATTAATTTAGATTGATAATCCCGGAAAAAATAAACGCAGTAATCCCAATCAACACTTGTAAAATCAAAGCAGTTGGACCGAAAACACATGCCGATGCCTGCATAATTCCATGTCAGCGCGATCTTCTGAGCTTGCCAAATAGCCACTGCAGCACGCACACAGAAGTCCAGGTGTCGGACTCGGCACACAAGTAAGAATTGAGGTAGTTGCTAAATGATAGGCCTACCGATCATCTTATTTTGACTAAAACATAAAAACAATATTACATGAAGCTCAAAAAGCAGTATTTGCGCTCAAATGAATCAGAAAAAAAATTACTATTAATGTCCCTGCCGAGCTGATATCAAACTTGCGTCCCTGAACTGTTGTATAGTGGGTTAAGCAAGGGGAGTTTCTATAGCCCTAGTAGTGCATTGGGCCTGTGCCCCAGTAAAGCTTTACGTCTAACAACGCCCCTGGTCTGGGTGCTTGTGAGTGTGTCTAGGTGTGTGCGTGTAGACGTGTGTGTGTTTGTGTGTGTGTCTGCGTGCTTGTGTGTGTAGGTTGTGTGTGTGTGTGTGTAGATGTGTGTGAATGTGTGCCACCACAGACAGACAGTCTCCACATCTTCAGCCCCTCAAATACAAACTGCTGTTGTTTTTCCTCTCCCTCCACTAGAACAATCAAATATATCGACGCAGATCAGACCCTAGTCTCCACGTCACACGCACACACACCAAACCACATGCTGTGGTCAGAGACAGTTGTCCTGTCACACACACATATAGACCTCACAGTGACTCCAAGCTTGTCTCGTCGGCTGCCTCGCACACATAAACCTTTTGTCCTGTTCGACATCACGTATCGGTCGAGGCCAGCCCGTTTGGGCCCAAAGTGTAACACGAAGCAGTCCTACCGACCTGCTGTGGCTCCAGGATTGTTACACACACACACACACACTTACACACACACAGTGCCTCTTGGTCTGGTGCCATTGATCTCAGGGCCTGGTGCCGGTGTTGGTGGGATCTATCCTGTCTTAGATAAGACAGCAGACAGGGGACTGTTCTTCCAGCGCACAAACAGACTCCTGCTGGTTCCTTTGTTCCACCTCTCCTTCCCTGCTGTCCTCCTCTCCTCATCTTCTCCTTTCTCCATCTGCTCTCCTCCACTCTTCCTCTCCTCATCTCCTCATCTCTTCCTCTCCTCATCTCCTCATCTCTTCCTCTCCTCATCTCCTCATCTCCTCATCTCTTCCTCATCTCCTCATCTCCTCATCTCCTCATCTCCTCATCTCCTCATCTCCTCATCTCCTCATCTCCTCATCTCTTCCTCTCCTCATCTCCTCATCTCCTCATCTCCTCATTTCTTCCTCTCCTCATCTCCTCATCTCCTCATCTCTTCCTCTCCTCATCTCCTCATCTCCTCATCTCCTCATCTCTTCCTCTCCTCATCTCCTCATCTCCTCATCTCCTCGTCTCCTCATCTCCTCGTCTCCTCATTTCCACACCGTCATCCTGTCTTTCTTCTTCCAGTACTTTCTGTCTCTCATCTTGCCAAACTAAGGGTCTGTTTTCCCTATTCTGCTAATATTGCCCTCAGCTTAGCTCCAGTTAATCCCATAAAGTGACTGAGGTGATGGAAGAAGACTGTCAGGCTTGTGTAATGTGTGTAATTACCCATCATTCCCTGCAGGTGGTGCAGAAGCCTGTGTCTGGTTTTGAAACAACTTCATCAGTCTGGTGAGAAAACCATCTGGCTGACCGTGTGTGTTTCACCAGCCATATCTCCTCACAAGGGGGGGGCAGATGACGTGAGGTGAGAAACCAGGATTCAAACTGTTTTGATTGAGTACATATGAACATTTTTAAAAATCAATGTCCACAATGCATCATGTGACAAGCAACAAATGATGTAACATGATCCAACATAAATCATAAATCTATCATTTCTTACAGCAAGGAGAGACAGCTCTTCCTAAAACATTGTTTTCTTTTCCAGGGTGATTTCCAATTTGATGAGAAAGTGAGGTTCAGGGAACATTTACAGTTACATATACATAAACATAAACATATACAGGTTTTTTTTTTTTTACTTACTTACTTGCATAAACACTTAATATCTACATATGTTTAAACCAGACAGTGTGTTTAAACTCTGACAGTGTGTTTAAACCAGGCCGTGTGTGTAAACTCTGACAGTGTGTTTAAACCAGGCCGTGTGTGTGAACTCTGACAGTGTGTTTAAACCAGGCCGTGTGTGTAAACTTTGACAGTGTGTTTAAACCAGGCAGTGTGCGTAAACTCTGACAGTGTGTTTAAACCAGGCCGTGTGTGTAAACTCTGACAGTGTGTTTAAACCAGGCCGTGTGTGTAAACTCTGACAGTGTGTTTAAACCAGGCCGTGTGTGTAAACTCTGACAGTGTGTTTAAACCAGGCAGTGTGCGTAAACTCTGACAGTGTGTTTAAACCAGGCCGTGTGTGTAAACTCTGACAGTGTCTGAATTGAGAATGCAGTTTCATCATCACCCTGAGAAGAGAATAACCTCTTTAAGGTCATGTCTTTTCCCCTTAACTTGTATTTGGATTTATTTTCCCCCCCTTTCTCTTGTTGTTTCTCACACACACAATGTAGTCTCTCGTCTCTCTCTTCCTCTCTTCCTCCCTCTCCCATCCCCCCACTCCTCTGCACACTGATATCCCAGCAGGTTGGTTGACCAGTCGATAGTCCCATTAGTAAATAAGAGATGCATAATTTATTAAATATGCTTCAGATACATATTTCAGCATCGGGTAACCAGGCAGATGCAGGACAGAACAGTCTTCGTGTACGACTGCAGGAGACAGGGAGAGGAGAGGAGAGGGAGAGGAGAGGAGAGGAGAGGAGAGGAGAGGAGAGGAGAGGAGAGGAGAGGAGAGGAGAGGGAGAGGAGAGGGAGAGGAGAGGAGAGGAGAGGGAGAGGGAGAGGAGAGGGGAGAGGGAGAGGGAGAGGGAGAGGAGAGGAGAGGAGAGAGAGGGAGAGGAGAGGGAGAGGAGAGGAGAGGAGAGGAGAGGATAGGAGAGGGGAGAGGAGCAGGAGAGGGGAGGATAGGGAAGGAGAGGCAGAGGAGAGGAGAGGAGAGGAGAGGGAGAGGGAGAGGGCGAGGGAGAGGGAGAGGGAGAAGGAGAGGGGAGGAAGGAGAGGGAAGAGAGAGAGGGAGAGGAGGGATGAGGAGAGGAGAGGGAGAGGCGAGGAGATGGAGAGGAGAGGAGAGGGAGAGAGAAGAAGGAAGGAGATGAGAGGAGAGGAGAGGAGAGGAGAGGAGAGGGAGAGGGAAGGAGAGCTAGAAGGAGAGGAGAGGAGAGGAGGAGGAGAGGGAGAGGAGAGGAAGATAGGGAGAGGAGAGGGTAGAGGAGAGGAGGATAGGGATAGGAGAGGGAGAGGAGGAGAAGAGAGGAGAGGGAGTAGAGGAGAGAGAGGAGAGGAGAAGAGAGGAGAGGGAGAGGAGAGGGGAGAGATGGAGAGGAGGAGAGGAGAGGGAGAGGGAAGAGGAGAGGAAAGAGAGGGAGAGGAGAGGTAGAGGAGGCTGAAGAGAGCAGAGGCGAAGAGGAGAGTAGTGTGAATTGTTCTTCATGGGAGTATCACAGAAGTCTTGCACATTCCATGAAACACATACATGCCTACATCATTTCAGAGGTTGCACGGTCAGAGAGAGGACAAGCAGAAGTTGACAACAAGACAAAGAGAAGAAGTAAACTATTTACCAGACAATGATTGGTCACCATGACCACAAGAACAACCGTCACACAACACACAGACACACACAGACAATGCACAACGTGCAAACCCACATCATAAATGAAAAAACCCACACTGAAATGCATTCCGACAGGGGCCAACAGGTTTTTTCCCATAGACAGAAATGACTGCCTTTCAAATGTCACAAATCACACATTTTCACATCCTTTCACACCATTTCACACCCACACACACACATCTGTGCACAAACACCCACACACGTACACACAAAGATGTACAGCCACAGACACACGTAGAGGCATGAACACAATCGCAAACAAACACACACATTCATACACACACACACACACACGCACAAAGCGTGAGTAACGGAGCTGTAACCAAAACCTGTTTTCCCATAAGCCTCCCTATAAATAGAGGTGTGTAAATGAGGAACAGGTGCTTCTGTATTGCCTGCTACTGCTTGAGTCACACACACATTCAACACACGGTTCGTTCGGTGTCCGTCTCTGCCTCTGTCTCTCTCACACCCTCGGGGGGGAGGGCGGGGGGGGGGGGGGGGGGTGGGGGGGGGGGGGGGGACTTCCCACGAACAAATAAGAAAAAAGCTGAACCTCCAACTCGTTTCTTCTCCTTTTCTTTGTGTTTCTCTGGTCTTTTCTCTGTGACTTTATCTCTCTCTGACTATCTGGTCAGGAAACAGAAGGGCCTTTAAAGAGGGCCTGTGGAATGATCACGGCTGACATCATAATTACCCAAGAGAGGGTGCATTAATGATGGGTCTAGGACTTCAGGAAAGTCCCTGGTCTCAGCGAGGCCTCCATTATCTCATCCTCCGCTGCCCTGCTGGCATCCTGCGTACACAATGCCTGTCTGCATTAGACAGAAACGACACTAAAGACTGATGACGCCATAAAACACTCAACTCACCATGACAAGAGAGAAAGGACCGGTTGTTTCTGTGCTCAGTGAGTGTGTGTGTGTGTGTATGACACGCTGCAATACGTACGGTGTTATTTTCCACTCACCCGTGTTGTGACAGTTAGGCTCCTTTTCCAGCTGTAACGTCATCTTTTTATTGTTAGATCTTTTGATTCAAAGTGACTCGCAATGGGGGGAATTGAATTCAGGGCCTCTTGATATGCATCCAAATGTCCCACCACAGAGCTATGCCCAACACACAGGCTGAATGGAAACACCTTCTCGCGAAGGTTAACTGTTTAAATACTGTCGAACCACCTTTAGTAGGACGGAGGCAGGAGAGCAACATCCTCATGTGGGCCTGGGAGAGCAGGACTGAATCAATATCCAGGAGATGTGGCCGGATGATGGTCTGGTGCAGAACAGCACCACAATGTGCTTCCGCCAGACTGTGTCATGCCTCTGCTTAGACAGGAGCAGCACTTTGACATGAGCGCAAAATACAGGAATGTTTTGGGGTCCCCCCCCCCCACCTGCGGGGTGTTTGTTGGATATTTGGCCGGGAAAATACTGATGAAATTGTGTGTCTGGACACTTCTCCATGGGGGACGGGGTGAGGTGTTGTACGGTGTCTATCGGGGAAACAGGTCACAGTCCAGTGCAGAAGGTCCAGCTGTGTCTCATGTGATAGCTGCAACTTCTACTTCACACCTGGGAGTTGTGATTGTGATTCCACTGTTGACCTATAGGTGTCAGTGCTGACTCAAGCCTTTGTCGTGCAGGAGTCAGTGTGCGAGTCGAAACGTTCTTTTCAATCATGGAACGGAAAGTATATGTTGTACTTTGTTTGTACATTTTTCTTTCCTTCCTTCTTTCTTTCTTTCTTCTCTCTCTCCCTCTCCTCTCTCCCTCCCTCCCTCCCTCCCTCCCTCCCTCTCTATCTCCCATACACACATGCACAAACACACAAACACACACAAGCGATGAATCCTATAGCTTTATTCTCTGGGGGGAACTGGGGAGTCAAGAAAGTGTTGCTTCATCAAATGTACACCAATCATTTGTGTACGTGTGTGTACGTGTGTGTGTGTGTGTGTACGTGTGTGTGTACGTGTGTGTACGTGTGTGTGTGTGTGTACGTGTGTGTGTGTGTGCGTGCATCTGCACTTTCGCAACAGTCCCTATGAGATCCAGATGTTGTGACTACTGAATATTCCAGTAACTCCCTCAGCTCTGCCAGTGGACTGTCTCTCCTCTAACCCAGGACACAAAACAGGCAGCGGAACACGAAGGAAAATGTGCTCCACGGAAAAAGCCACGGTCAACATCCACCCAGAATGGATTTACAGCGTGGATTCGAACCAACGCACACACTGCAGTACGAGACGAGTCCCAGGGACATCTGCCTTACTGTAACGTCAACACGTCTACAGACACATTTACATTATCTAGAGAGGGGCTGGCGACGTGCAGAGCAGTTTTGCATGACTAGCCAACGGGCTGTTGACAGAAAAGGAGAAAGAGGAAGGGATGGCTTTCTCTGCAACTGAACAGGGAGGGAGTGTGTGGGGGGGGTTTTAAACTCTAAATCACTTTACTGTATGTGCTGTCATACATACAGTAGAGGGTTAGTTAACCCTAACCCAGTTCTGAGAAGAATCACCATGCAGTAACTGAGACAATAACACTACAAATGGGGGGGGGGGACATTTAGCCTTACAATGATTAGTGTGTGGGTGTGCGTGTGTGTGTGCATTTGAGTTTGTGTGTGTGTGTGTGTGTGTGTGTGTGTGTGTGTGTGTGTGTGTGTGTGTGTGTGTGTGTGTGTGTGTGTGATATCTATGGAAATGAAGAAACGGTCTATGTGATAACAGACAAAGCTACTACTTTGTCAGTGGAGAATTCAAATACTGCAGGCGTGTATTCAGAAGTATTCAAATAGTCTCTCCCTTACACGCTCTCTCTCTACCTGTCATTTTCCCTCTTTCATTACTCTCACTCTCTTTTCAATCATTCACTCTCCCTCCCACTTCCTGTCTCTCTATCTCTTTCTATCTCTTTTTCTCTCCCGACACTCTCTCTTTCTCTCTCACTCTATCTCTCGCTCTCTTTCTCACTCCTTGTACCTCTCCATCTCGGCATCTCTCTCTCTGTGTCTCAATCTCTCTCTCTCTCTGCCTCTCTGTCCCTCTCTACCCTTCCCTCTTTCTGCCTCTCTCCCTCCCTCCCTTCCCCTCCCTCTCTCTGTAATCAAACTCAATTAATAATATATATCCCTCTCTGGCTCGCTAAAGACAGATAATAACAATCTCTAACTGTCCATACTAAAATAAATCTCTATGGATACATCTCTAATGATATATATCACTCTAGGATTAATATATCTAATCACAATCTCCTAGCTCGTCTCGGGATCATCTGATCCAGATGAATGGATGTAGAGTGTGCTTCTTTATCCCACAAAATGACACGGCTATGCGCTTTACTTCCACATGAGTCCATTCTCGCTCGCCCCTGGTTAATTACAAAAAAATATAAATGTTCTGGTTGAGATTGCTTGTGTGTGTGTGGTGTGGATTGTTCGTTTGTACTGGGAGAAGTGTGTGTGTGGGTTATTCTTGTTAACCGTGTATAGTAGTCGAAGAGAAGATGGGGGAGGGGGGGGGGGGGGGAGAGGGGGGAGAAGGAAAGGGGGGGAGTGAGGTGTGTTAAGATGTTGGGTGGGTAAGGTAGAAGGGTGATGAGATGAAATTATGGTGATAAAGGTGGAGGGAGATAGTGGGTAAGACAAAGGGTAATTAAAAAGTGGATGTTAAGGTTGATGTGTGTTGTGTTTGGGGGGATGTGTAGTGGTGTCTTGCGGTGCGTGGGTTTGTGGAAGTTTCTTGTCATTGTGTTTTGTTAGGTGTGGCATGGGGGCATGGGTTGGGATGAGTACGTCGCTCACCCTTTGAAATTTTTTCCGTGCTGGCGTGCGTGGTTGTGCCGTGCCCCGCTTTGGGGTGTTTGGTAATTCCTCCAAAAAACAACTTCAGATCTTTATTCCTTCTTTCTCTATTCCGAAAATATCAATTGTATGAAATCAGTATTAATCATATATATATAAATCTTTGTTGGATAATAGAGTATATATAGATATAATTATACTATACTATATATATCTCTCGATGTATCACTCTTCGTTGCTATAGGAGGGAAGCAGAGCGCACCCCTCATGATATTTTTCCACTCTCACAAACCGCCTATGTTATATCTATCTAATTTCTCAGAGGGATCGATATTCACACGCATTTCCGAAATGAAAGCAAGTTGAAAACGGTGTCTCCGACTCCTGGCTCGACGAATAACAAGTTGTGAAAACTTGTGTATGGGGGAGCGGGAGGGATCCGCTGGAGTCACACGTTTGCCACCCAACCTATACCGACGGCGCGCAG